>ML790751.1:165041-200870 GCA_009831015.1 Picea engelmannii | reverse complement strand
CTAAGGAGGATAGACCGTACCCTTAGCCGTACTACCCGACTACCCAGGTACTAGAGAGTATCTTCCCGAGTGCTGTTCTCGGTGACACTATAGCAGTCCGGCGACCGATAGGTTTATCTACAGAGGGCTTCAAGAAATCTAGGTCGGTCCGTACACAGGTGTTGTCTGATGCACTACCACTCGAAGGGGTACCAACAAGGGTTACAAGGGTGGCCAACAAACGTGTGCTTAAGAACCACTTGTATTTCCTGCATGTATGAATCCCTCAACCGCGGGTTTATGCACGTAATGATAGATCTTTGTGGCTTAAAGACGCCGGAATACGTCTCTACCCTGAAAAAAAATTGCCCACAATTTCTGCCAAGGAAAGTGCTCTGATACCACTTGCAAGATACCAGATATATAAAATATGCAGAAGAGAAACGAAATGCTAGGAATGACAGAATAACAGTAAAATATCCAGCATAATCTTCACAATACACAGAAATGATATACGAAATAGCAACAGAATAGCACTTTGAATCAGATAGCAATGTTCATAGGCCTCTTCGAGGGGGCAACCTCCAGTCGAGGAGCGCTCTATTACAATAACATCCAAGCTAGGGTTCTCATACCCTCGACTCCTATTTATACTAAAAAGAAGCATCTAGAGGAAGATCCTTCTAGAAGCGGAAGCTTCTATTAGGTCTTCTTACATCCGCCTTATTCTATTTTATTGAAAGGTCTTATTAATATTGACCTTTATTACATCCGAATACATTGATCTACCTATGTGCAGGTTAGGACCTTAACAAGGCAGTTCGAGCTAAGCTCAAGGCCTTCAAAGTAGTGTTGCCCAGATCAGAGTGACTCGGGATGAGTCACATGTGAGTATTGGGGGCTTGTTGTCCCTAGACCAAGTTTTGAGAGAACCTTGGTCGTGCTTGACCATTTTTGGGACTTCAACAGGCTGGTTAAAGATGGAGCGTCCAGACGAAGCGATGATCTCAGGATCTCACACATTTTGCGGGATTTTTGGGATTTTAGGGTTTATGTAATGGGTATGGGATTTCATCCCATGGGTTCACCCATGGTTAGGCCCCTTTTGTAATGTATAAATAAGTAGATACGTCTTAGAGCGAAGGCAGTCCAAGGTGTGGCTTAGTGCATGAGTAGTTGGATTAGTGCATGAATGTATTAAGGCTTGCAGTGCTAAGTGCAAGCGTTTTGTAAGTGTTTTGTGCACAAACTATGTAAGGATTTGTGCTTTGACCTAATTTGGGGAAGGAGGATCTAGCGAGGTGCGCACAAATCTCCTGTCCTGTGTGGAGTTGGCTCTGTAGCTGGGTGCCTGTAAGGAGATTGAAAGAGACTCATAAAGAAGAGAATATTTGGTGGACATAGCCCCACACTGGGGTGAACCACGTATATCTTCTATTATTGTGCTTTGTGCAGTGTTATTCATGGTGTTTATGTATTTATGTGCTTAATATTGATGCCTGATAGATTGATTCATTAATTCTTAGTGCTTTATATATGAATGAACGTTAGATCTACTCTGATGCTATGTGCTAAATGATTAGATGTTCTTAAATCTTGGTTACTATTTCGTTGATCCGTAATAAGGGTTAGACTGATGAATGTTATTGGCTAAGTGCTCTGTTGAAGTGTGTAATCACAGATCTGTGTCCTAGCTAGGTTGTAGACACTTGAGTCCTGTAACCTCCCCTGCCTCTACCTTAGGTTAGACTTCATATGCTTCATAGGTGTTGCCGAAAGGATTGATAGTTAGGGTTTTGTTGGTGCGTTGTTGAAGCGTTGAACCCTGGGTATGCCACTGTGCAAACATGAACCTACCACACATCCATGATGGAGATATTCTCTCTCTCCTATGTGTTGATCAACAACTATTATTATTTCTCAAGCCTTTATTTTTGTTGACACTTTTGGCCAACACATTGTCTTAATGACCTTCTAGACTTCGACGATGATGCATCGAGAACAACATTCCAGATCTCGTCTCTAGAATCTCATCGTCATTTTTGGACTTCTCTTAAGTCCTGCAACTTAGTCAATTCCGATGATAATTCCCCTTCTAAAGAAGGGTTGAGATTTACTCATCCAGTTGAATCAACAACTGTAATCTCTCAAAATGCATCACATGATTTCCTTACTAGTTAATACCCATCTTAGGAACTTGGCCAAATTCATGGTTTCTTCAAGACTTTATCGGTCCTCAGGGATTTATATGCCTACTCTAAGACTATCAATACCGACTAATATTGATCAAAAGGTATTTCTTACATATCTTACAATATTTCTAGAAAATATTGGATTCTCCTCAGGATTTAGGGTTCTCTATTCCTCACAGGGATCTCCCCAACCAATAAGACACCCGCGTGAGTGGTTAAATGATGTTTTTGTCCATGTCTTGCAAGCTTTCCAATAAAGCCACAAGATTATGAGGGGAAAAACTATCCACACTTAAATGAGCTCACAGTTTGATAAGATAACAAGGTATCATCAACTCATACCAACCATTCAAATATTCCTTTTGTCAATTACAAGCATTTACATTTCCCATTAACCATACAATTACACACATACATACATAATTCATACACAATTTGAATAAAACAAGTTATACACTTATCTGACTAGGGAAATTTCCAATTTCGACTAATTGAGAGAGGATGCCTTTCCTCTCAACCCTTGGCCACACTGCAGAGTGCCTTCCTATAGTATGCCACCCCTGTGCTAAGCCATGATACCACAAGGGAAATGATTCATTCGACTTCCAACTCAGATGATCCAAGAAGGTTACTCTCCTTCCTCCACTAACAACAATAGAATTTTACCCCTTCCCACTAAGCTTAGGAAGTCTACAATTTCATCAAGTGGTTTCTCAACTAGATTTCCTCTACACAAAGGTGTCCCCTATCAACTAAAAATTTCATCAGGGACCTCCCCTTACCAGTGTCGGTTTCTATCCAGTAAGCACCAAACTGTAGTCCATTATTTCTCTAGTCTAGATTTAGGGATTCTCTACTTCAGGGTGATCACTCTCAAGCTGGATGATTTTCCTATTTTCTTCAAGGAAACCTCTCACTTTTTCTCAATCTGCGATCTCAAACTCCTCTATTCTCAATGGCTCTTCTCTATGAGTCTACTTCTCATGAATCTTATTCATATTTTATTTTCTCAGCTCTCCTGTGTGTGTTACTTCTATATTTGATACCACACCCTTCTTATTGAGTGTCTGGTCTCTCTTCTCCATTTGTGGTCTCCTCGACTGATCTCCTTAGGGTTCCCATGGCCTTCCCATAGAAAAAACCTGTAATTGGTAGTTCCCATTATGAGGGGGAAAACCGAAATCTCACGTTTTCAAGTCATCTAATTGGCCTTTTTCTTGTCCAAAATACCAATCCATCAACAACCATTAATTGCCTCAACCACTTCCTTATCCTTTCATAAATAATCACGCGATTCATTCATATGAAGTATGATAGAAGGTATGAGTTTAGGCTTAGCAAGCATAAGATAGATTGTTAAACAAGCTTCCTGTTTACTTCATAAAAACAACTTAGCTTTCCATTCCATGCCACTTCATCAATCCCTACTTCATCAATTCCCACTTGTGTATCATGGCTAGTACTTGCAAGGTTGTTCCCTCTCAGTCAACGGTTTTTTGGTGTTTTCATTAAATAAAAACATAATTACATGCTTCATAAACATACTTATATGAAGTCTTTTCATAATTATTGTCTTGGGGGAAAACAAGGTGTTATAGTTGGTGCTTGGAAATATTGTAACTATAGGTTCTTGCCTACAAGTGTTGTTGAGTTGGTGCTCAAACAAATAGATTGGTGTCTATAACAGGTTGCTCCCAATAAATATAGTTGAATACACGTTTTTTTTTTTTCTGGTTTTCTCCCATTTGGGTTTCCATGTTAAATCTTTGTGTACTATGCATTGCATATCTATATACATTTCTTGATGATTTCTTATGGTTGGTAAAGTAATGAACTGATAAATTGCAGTTTAGTAAGAAAACAAATGGAACCTTATATTGATTCCCCCTTGCTCTCATATAAATAAGTGTGCCAACAACAAAAAAATAATTTAATGTGTCTATAATCTACAATCACTACCGAACAAGAATGAAAGAAAAACATTTTTCTCTATGCAATTCTAAGTGCAAACCTTCTCTTCTTCTAATCATCAATAGGCAAAAAATAATGATTATTCTCTAGGATTGGTTTTAACTCTTGGTTTGCTTGCTAAAATCTAGGACCAATTCCAATTGCAACATTCAAGTGCACTGTGCCAACAGGAACCTACCACGCATCCACGATGGAGATATTCTCTCTCTCCTATGTGTTGATCAACGACTATTATTATTTCTCAAGCCTTTATTTTCATCGACACTTTTGTCCAAAACATTATCTTAACAACCTTCTATACTTCGACGATGATGCATCAAGAACAACATTCCAGATCTCGTCTGTAGAATCTCATCATCGTTTTCGGACTTCTCTTAAGTCCTGTAACTCAGTCAATCCCGATGATAATTCCCCTCGTGAAGAAGGGTTGAGATTTACTCATCCAGTTGAATCAACAATTGTAATCTCTCAAAATGCATCACATGATTTCCTTACTAGTTAATACCCATCTTAGGAACTTGGCCAAATTCATGGTTTCTTCAAGACTTTATCGGTCCTCGGGGAGTTATATGCCTACTCTAAGCCTATCAAGACCGACTAATATTGATCAAAAGGTAGTTCTTACATATCTTGCAATATTTCTAGAAAATATTTGAACCTCCTCAGGATTTAGGGTTCCCTATTCCTAACAGGGATCTCCCCAACCAATAAGACACCCACGTCATTGGTTAAATGATGTTTTTGTCCATTTCCTACAAGATTTCCTATAAAGCCACAAGATTATGAGGGAAAAAACTATCCACACTTAAATGAGCTCACGGTTTGATAAGATAACAAGGTATCATCAACTCACACCAACCATTCAGATATTCCTTTTATCAATTACAAGCATTTACATTTCCCATTAACCATACAATTACACACATACATACATAATTCGTACACAATTTGAATAAAACAAGTTATACACTTATTTGACTAGGGAAATTTCCAATTTCGACTAATTAAGAGAGGATGCCTTTCCTCTCAACCCTTGGGCACACTGCAGAGTGCCTTCCTATAGTATGCCACCCCTGTGCCAAGCCATGATACCACAAGGGAAATGATTCATCCAGCTTCCAACTCAGATGATCCAAGAAGGTTACTCTCCTTCCTCCACTAACAACAATAGAAGTTACCCCCTTTCCACTAAGCTCAAGAACTCTACAATTTTATCAAGTGGTTTCTCAACTAGATTTCCTCTACACAATGGAGTCCCCTCTCAGCTAAAAAGTCCGTTAGGGACCTCCCCTTACCAGTGTTGGTTTTTATCCAGTAAGCACCAAACTGTAGTCTATTATTTCTCTAGTCTATATTAAGGGATTCTCTACTTCAGGGTGATCACTCTCAAGTTGGATGAGTTTCCTATTTTCTTCAAGAAAACCTCTCACTTTTTCTCAATCTGCGATCTCAAACTCCTCTATTCTCAGTGGCTATTCTCTATGAGTCTACTGCTCATGAATCCGATTCATATTTTATTTTCTCAGCTCTCGTGTGTGTGTTACTTCTATATTTGATACCATACCCTTCTTGTTCTATGTCTGGTCTCTCTTCTCCATTTGTGGTCTCCTCGATTGATCTCCTTAGGGTTCCCATGGCCTTCCTGCAGAAAACACCTGTAGTCCATACTTCCCATTATGAGGGGGAAAACCGAAATCTCACGTTTTCATATCATCTAATTGGCCTTTCTCTTCTCCAAAATACCAATCCATCAACAACCATTAATTGCCTCAACCACCTCCTTATCCTTCCATAACTAATCATGCGACTCATTCATATCAGGTATGCTAGAAGGTATGAGTTTAGGCTTAGCAAGCATAAGATAGCTTGTTAAACAAGCTTCTTGTTTACTTCATAAAAACAACTTAGCTTCCCATTCCATGCCACTTCATCAATCCCTACTTCATCAATTCCCACTTGTGTATCATGGCCAGTACTTGCAAGGTCGTTCCCTCTCAGTCAATAGTTTTTTGGTTTTTTCATTCAATAAAAACATAATTACATGCTTCATAAACATACTTATATGAAGTCATAGCATAATTAAAGTCTTGAGGGGAAACAAGGTGCTATAGTTGGTGCGTGGAAATATTGTAACTATAGGTTGTTGCCTACAAGTGTTGTTGAGTTGGTGCTCAAAAAAATAGATTGGTGTGTGTAACATGTTGTTGCCAATAAATATAGTTGAATACAAGTTTTTTTGTGGTTTTCTCCCATTTGGGTTTCCATGTTAAATCTTTGTGTACTATGCATTGCATATCTATATACATTTCTTGATGATTTCTTATGGTTGGTAAAGTAATGAATTGATAAAGTGCAGTTTAGTAAGAAAACAAATGGAACCTTATATTGATTCACCCCTTCTCTCATATAAATAAGTGTGCCAACAACAAAAAAACAATTTAATGCGTCTATGATCTACAATCACTGGCGAACAAGGATGAAAGAAAAACTTTGTTCTCTATGCAATTCTAAGTGCAAACCTTCTCTTCTTATAATCATCAATAGGAAAAAAATAATGATTATTCTCTAGGATTAGTTATAACTCTTGGTTTGCATGCTAAAAAAACCAGGACCAATTTCAATTGCAACATTCAAGTACATTGTGCCAACAGGAACCTACCATGCATCCACGATGGAGATATTCTCTCTCTCCTATGTGTTCATCAATGACTATTATTATTTCTCAAGCATTTATTGTCATCGACACTTTTGGCCAACACATTGTCTTAATGACCTTCTATACTTCGACGATGATGCATCGAGAACAACATTCCATATCGCATCTCTACAATCTCATCGTCGTTTTCGGACTTCTCTTAAGTCTTGTAACTCAGTCAATCCTGATGATAATTCCCCTCCTGAAGAAGGGTTTATATTTACTCATCTAGTTTAATCAACGACTGTAATCTCTCAAAATGCATCACATGATTTCCTTACTAGTTAGTACCCATCTTACAAACTTGGCCAAATTCATGGTTTCTTCAAGACTTTATCAGTCCTCAGGGAGTTATATGCCTACTCTAAGACTATCAAGACCGACTAATATTGATCAAAAGTTAGTTCTTACATATCTTGCAAGATTTCTAGAAAATATTGGAACCTCCTCAGGATTTAGGGTTCTCTATTCCTCATAGGAATCTCCCCAACAAATAAGACACCCACGTCAGTGGTTAAATGATGTTTTTTTCCATGTCCTGCAAGCTTTCCTATAAAGCCACAAGATTATGAGGGAAAAAACTATCCACACTTAAATGAGCTCACGGTTTGATAAGATAACAAGGTATCATCAACTCATACCAACCATTCAGATATTCCTTTTGTCAATTATAAGCATTTACATTTCCCATTAACCATAAAATTACACACATACATACATAATTCGTACACAATTTGAATAAAACAAGTTATACACTTATTTGACTAGGGAAATTTCCAATTTCGAGTAATTGAGAGAGGATGCCTTTCCTCTCAACCCTTGGCCACACTGTAGAGTGCCTTCCTATAGCATGCCACCCTTGTGCCAAGCCATGATACCATAAGGGAAATGATTCATCCAGATTCCAACTCAGATGATATAAGAAGGTTACTCTCCTTCCTCCACTAACAACAATAGAAGTTACCCCCTTTCCACTGAGCTCGGGAACTCTACAATTTTATCAAGTGGTTGCTCAACTAGATTTCCTCTACACAAAGGAGTCCCCTCTCAGCTAAAAGGTTCGTTAGGGACCTCCCCTTACTAGTGTCGGTTTCTATCCAGTAAGCACCAAACTATAGTCCATTATTTCTCTAGTCTAGATTCAGGGATTCTCTACTTCATGGTGATCACTCTCAAGCTGGATGAGTTTCCGATTTTCTTCAAGGAAACCTCTCACTTTTTCTCAATCTGTGATCTCAAACTCCTATGTTCTCAACGACTATTCTCTATGAGTCTACTGCTCATCAATCCGATTCATATTTTATTTTCTCAGCTCTCGTGTGTGTGTTACTTCTATATTTGATACCACACCCTTATTATTGAGTGTCTGGTCTCTCTTGTCCATTTGTGGTCTCCTCGACTGATCTCCTTAGGGTTCCCATGGCCTTCCCGCAGAAAAAACATGTAATTCGTAGTTCCCATTATGAGGGGGGGGGAACTGAAATCTCACGTTTTCAATTCATCTAATTGGCCTTTTTCTTCTCCAAAATACCAATCCATCAACAACCATTAATTGCCTCAACCACTTCCTTATCCTTCCATAACTAATCATGTGACTCATTCATATCAGGTATGCTAGAAGGTATGAGTTTAGGCTTAGCAAGGATAAGATAGCTTGTTAAACAAGCTTCTTGTTTACTTCATAAAAACAAATTAGCTTCCCATTCCATGCCACTTCATCAGTCCCTACTTCATTAATTCCCACTTGTGTATCATGGCCAGTACTTGCAAGGTCATTCCCTCTCGGTCAAAGGTTTTTTGGTGTTTTCATTAAATAAAAAAATAATTACATGCTTCATAAACATACTTATATGAAGTCTTAGCATAATTACAGTCTTGGGGGAAAAAAAGGTGTTATAGTTGGTGCCTGGAAATATTGTAACTATAGGTTGTTGCCTACAAGTGTTGCTGAGTTGGTGTTCAAACAAACAGATTGGTGTCTGTAACAGGTTGTTGCCAATAAATATAGTTGATTACATGTTTTTTTGTGGTTTTCTCCCATTTGGGTTTCCATGTTAATTCTATGTACTATGCATTGCATATCTATATACATTTTTTGATGACTTCTTATGGTTGGTAAAGTAATGAATTGATAAAGTCCAATTTAGTAAGAAAGAAAATGGAACCTTATATTGATTCACCCCTACTCTCATATAAATAAGTGTGCCAACTGTTGGAGCTGCCTTTGTTTTTTAGCCTTTTTTAAATTTTATATCTTAATTGCTGGAAATTGAAAGTTGGTTTCGGTATTTTCCTTTATCTTTCCCAAAATCTCAGAAGTCTCATCACGAAAGAAGTGATGGCTATCATACTCTTAAGGCATGCTTTTTTTTTTTTATCCTTTATACGAGTCTCTCCTTTTTTACCTCGGGATGTTGCATGTTAGAGGTTGTAGATCACGTAGTTTACAAGTCCCGAGGGAGAAATGGCGAAATAGTCTTAAAAAAGTTTACCCAGATCAGTACAGAGAGTAAAGATACTCTAAACCACGACTAAGCATCATTGGGATTTCATGTCTCGGCGTTTGCTAGCTCCAAAGGTCTTATCGCCATAAACCCGAAAGCAGAAACCGCGAGATTTTTGTTTTAGTAACCAAGGTTAATGTTAAAGGTAAAAAGCTTAACCACGGTTAAGCTCTATCGGGAATTCGCAACTCAGCATACGAGCCTCCCAGAAGCTATACCTTCGAAGCTCCGAGTCGTGAAGTCGTGACATAAATGAAAATGTAATTAATTAAACACTTAATCCAGTTTTATCTTCCATTTTAATTAGATCATATCATTGCGATCTCACGATTTCGCAACTCGGCATATGAGCCTCCTGGAAGCTATACCTTCTAAACCCTGAGTCGCGAAGTCACGATATAAAAAAAAACGTAATTAATTAAACGCTTAATCCTAGTTACATTTTTTATTAACCAAACTAATTATTGCAATCTCGGGTCTTAGAGGTTCAAAGGGTTAAAGTGAAAGCTCCCGAAGAGGCGAATGTTGAAAGATTAATTAACAGTTAAAAAGGCCTGATTAATTAAACTAAGCCGACATTTCCAGTGTTTTAATATGAAAATTAATGTGCAGAGTCTCCAAAGAAATTTTAAACTTTCCTTGCGCCAACTTGCATTATGAACTGTCAAAATTTAGGACATTAATTGGAAATGAGGCGAATTGACAAGTAAGGATTTGATTTTTATTGCTAAATTCATATTTAAGAATGATTTGACCATTATGTTCCTAAGAATGACCTAGTTTTAAATGGTCAAAGGCATGGATCTTTTATTTGTTGTCACAAATTTCATTTCTATTCTACGCATAACAAACCTTTCTAGGGCGAACTAATTTCTGTATGTATACATATTGTTATCGCAGGAGAGCTAAAGTAGAATCCCCTCCATGGCCCTACGAAAAGCGTCTAAAGCCACTGTTGAGGTTTCAGGACAAGGTTCAGACAACGTTTCTGATACTTAACCTCGAAGTGTCAACTCTATCAAGATCTGCTCATATATTTCTGAGGTTCTACAGTCTGAATTGGTAGATGTTTCAAATGATTCCAGTGACAATGAAAAATATGACCTGATCACCAAATATAAGATCGTTGTCCAGGGTCAAATGCATAAAGTAGCGGATAGGCCACGTCTGCTCCCTTACTACAATATGGTTCGGTGGGCATTAGACCATGTAGATATACCAACCAGAACCATCGTCAATGAGCAGAGGGTCACCATTGGAACTTTCAGACCCAAACAATTGCAGGATATGTACAAGTTGCCAACCGTGTCAGACCTTACATACAATTCCGAATTCTTGGAGAATTTTAAACAGAAGGAATGTGTGAAATATGACAAGAGTATGTCCGGTTTAATCAAATATTGGGTTTCACACCCTGCGAAGTTTAGGGTGGACAGTAATGGTATATATTCAATATCTTCTCTGGAGCCACAGTTCAAATATGTGGCTATGATGACCTGCAGATTATATGGGAGAGAGGACACCACACATTTTTTCCTTCAGTGGGTGCCTCTAATTCATTCGGTTGCCGAAGGTTGTTCCTTCGACTGGGCTAAACTACTATTCGATAGTTTGACCAGTCGAGTTATAGAGTATCACGTGTAGAAGGAGAGCAGAAAAATTCCTTCATTCTTTATGTCCGCGTATATCATGGACACCGTGTGTTTTTTGATGCCTTTTCCCTTAATGAGTTGGAGCTGGACTCCATCCGTGGTTGAGCCCATCTATGTCTACCATTCAAAGCTATGGGAAGACAAAGCTTCAGATTTTGTGTATGAAATCTTCAACTGGGTAATGGTACCACTGCATGTCACAATCTTCGGCCACCCACCACCCAAGATCTCAGACAGTATCACGGTAAATCTGAGCAGTATAGCCAATTGGTACGTGGAAGCATAATTTTCATATCTCAAGGTTTCTAGCACTTTTGTTCCTCTGAATGCCTTACCACTATTCATACCCGATAGGTTGGCTTGTCATGAGATTGCCAGGAAAATCGTAATCGGTGGCATAAGCAAGGAACTTAAGGGATGTTGTAAGAAGGTATGGCCACATTTTCCTATTAATTTAAATTCCTATTCTTTGTTAGATTTCAGGCATGCTAAAGATGAGGCAGCAACCCTGGAAGACCTGAAAATGGTTCATATTGAATTAAAGAAGCACGATCCACATAGGGTTGTAAGTAACCACTTATCCAATTTTGGGCTTAAAAGGTTTGAGCATGAAAAATCACCCTCGGATGACATTTTCCGAGGCACAAGATCTTATGTCGAGGTTTTGGCTTAGATACAAGCCCTGGCGCCTGAAGAAAGGGCCGATGTTTTAAAATTCCAAGAACATCGGTGAAGTTGTCTTCCCTTGGTATTGCGGGGTGAGAATCCAATAACAGCATAGGTGCAACAAAAAGAAGCCGAAGGCTCAAAAGATTCAGCACCCAGACAAGAAGGACACCAGGACAAGGAAGAGAAAACTAGGAGCCCGAAACCAGAAATGAAGACTCCCGATCTGTCGAAAAAGCAGACTCCAGTTGCCACTCCAAGCAAATCAGCTAAGCAAATTGGAGATCCCATCGCCTCCATTACTCCCTTACAGTCAACTCAAGGGAACATAGATGCAGGGTGGATTTTCAATGAAGAATTGAGACCTATAAGGATGTAAGAGCTCCCTCCAAATGAGTTCTTTTTTGATAAAAAGAGAAAAGCTGTGGTAAAAAGAGAATTCTATCAAGAAGCAGGATCAACGGCTGAGAAATTTAAGGTGTTGACCGATGGGAAAGATAAGAAGAAAGAAGAGTTTGTGATAGAAATAACTGGGACATTAGGGGCCTTTGCTATGGGAAACCAATTTTCAGTCGGGGTTTTGAAAAATCAGCTGAAGCGAAAAAATCGCCTCATCAAAACCTTAGAAGCCAAACTAGCCACAACAGAGGAAGTTTCCATGGACCAGGTGAACACAGGAATAGAACAAGTAAGAATGGCCGATAAAAAGGAAATTGAGTTGCTCAAAGCTAAACTCGAACAAGCAGAGCTGGTAGCTCAAACCATTCAAATACAGGTAGGCCAACAAAGAGACTTGATTGAGCAGCTACAGGTTAGATTAGAGTTCACCGAAAGCCAAGTTATAAATATTGGGATATTCCAGTCCCGGGCCATGGAGATTCGGAGCAGAGTTTCTACAACCCAGTGAAGTTTACTTGCCAAGGTAGAGACGATTAGGGACAACTGCCTGCTTGTTGATCGAGTATTGGAAAACTTGTTTGTCAGAGAGAGAGAAGCTGGAGCATCTCGGGTCGTATTTCAAGAGGCTGTAATAGCTACAAAAAAAAGGGAATCGACAAATAGTTCCAAGTTTTCCATTTCGGAACAGACTTGAGGTAATATTTTGTTGAAAGAATGGGAACGCAGCATATCAGAAGGAAAATTGCAAGCCAAGTGGATAAGGAAATCCTGGGAAGAGGCCTTCGGTTCTATAGATGGAGGTCTATTAGGCATTGATAGTGAGAGCAATGTTGAGACACTGAACGAGCAATGTTGAGACACTGAACCAAATGAATATAGAAAATTTATCACTTGATATAAATGAGAAAGAAGAAAGAGATTCAGCCGAAGTCTCACAAGTAACTCAGGTAGACATAGTTCAAATAGATAAATGGATTATTAAACCAAGTGTGCGATTGTGCACCATCGACACCCTAGACTGACAAATGGAAGAAAGGTTACCACAATTAGTCAGAGATTGTTATATTTTTGAGGCCAACTGTCAAGCAGAGCCTTCTAGGTTGATATCTCGGCTAGTGGAGAAATGTGTCACTTGTACCGAGCATGCGAAGGGGAAGGCTTCTGGTACTAAATAAATACAGAGATAAAGAAATGAAACGATTGATCTCCTTCTTGTTGTAACTGAAAATCCTAGAATGATTGAGATTCCATCATATGCAAATCTGTATAAATATACAATAGAAATAAGGAACAGGGCTGGACCTTTTTGGTTCAATTGTAATAGAGATTTTTCTCCCTCAAGAGTTAATATAAAGCAAATCCGAAGATTCTCAATTCCGTCATGATTGTGTTATGAGTTTGTTTCCTTATATTTCATATTTCATTTCATTTCATATATGTATTTGATGGATGCTTCACTATAATTTAGTACAACCTCTACTATAGTGAATAAATTTTAGTTTTCTATGTTGTTTACCATTTTTCCTCTGTACTGGCTATCAACAGGTATAAGACCAATGAATATTTTAGATTTCTATATATATTTTATGCTTCATCAGGTTATTTCTTTATCTTTTTCTTCTTATGTTTATAAGTGAGATTCTCCCTTGATAGGAGGCTTACATGATAGATAGCTTAATGTTTTCTTACACCTCAAACACATTTATTAAAATATAACTCAATTATGGGAAATGGCCTTTGGTTTGCACCCTGTTTTCACTACTGGAGCTATAAACTCTCCTTTATACGACCGAAATCGAGACAACATCTAAAAAAGTATTGAGATTTTATTATCATTCTGTTCCTTTATGACTGTCCCAGTGACAAGAAAGCCTAATATTTAACCTGGACTATTAGATCAAACACATATTGCCTTGAATCTTTTTGATACTAGTCTTAAAATAGCCATTACCCGAGTGGAACTTGAACGTTCGTGAGCAGTGATTGAAAGGGACATAAACATCCAGGAATAGTTGGAAGCTAAACAACAACCTAGAAATTAGCACTAGCTTCCCTTGTCGAAGGTTGAGATTTCTTCCTTTTCTACCCTTTACTCACTTTCGGATGCCTAGACACTCTACTTCTAAGCCTTAAGTACATACTCTAGAACAACACCAACAAAAAAAAAATAATTTAATGTGTCTATAATCTACAATCATTGGCGAACAAGGATGAAAGAAAAAATTTGTTCTCTATGCAATTCTAAGTGCAAACCTTCTCTTCTTCTAATCATCAATAGACAAAAAATAATTATTATGCTCTAGGATTGGTTTTAACTCCTGGTTTTCTTGCTAAAAAAACTAGGACCAATTCCAATTGCAACATTCAAGTGCACTGTGCCAACAGGAACCTACCATGCATCCATGATGAAGATATTCTCTCTCTCTTATGTGTTGATCAATGACTATTATTATTTCTCAAGACTTTATTGTCGTCGACACTTTTGGCCAACACATTGTCTTAACGACCTTTTATACTTCGACGATGATGCATCGAGAACGACATTCCAGATCTCATCTCTAGAATCTCGTCATCGTTTTCAGACTTCTCTTAAGTCCTGTAACTCATTCAATCCTGATGATAATTCCCCTCCTAAAGAAGGGTTGAGATTTACTCATCCAGTTGAATCAACAACTGTAATCTCTCAAAATGCATTAAATAATTTCCTTACTAGTTAATACCCATCTTAGGAACTTGGCCAAATTCATGGTTTCTTCAAGACTTTATCGGTCCTCAGGGAGTTATATGCCTACTGTAAGACTATCGAGACCGACTAATATTGATCAAAAGGTAGTTCTTACATATCTTGCAAGATTTATAGAAAATATTGGAACCTCCTCAGGATTTAGGGTTCTCTATTCCTCGTAGGGATCTCCCCAACCAATAAGACACCCACGTCAGTGGTTAAATGATGTTTTTGTCCATGTCCTGCAAGATTTCCTATAAAGCCTCAAGATTATCAGGGAAAAAACTATCCACACTTAAATGAGCTCACGGTTTGATAAGATAACAAGGTATCATCAACTCATACCAACCATTTAAATATTCCTTTTGTCAATACAAGCATTTACATTTTCCATTAACCATAAAATTACACACATACATGGATGATTCGTACACAATTTGAATAAAACAATTTATACACTTATCTGACTAGGGAAATTTCCAATTTTTACTAATTGAGAGAGGATGCCTTTCCTCTCAACCCTTGGCCACACTGCAGAGTACCTTCCTATAGTATGCCACCCCTGTGCCAAGCCATGATACCACAAGGGAAATGATTCATCTGGCTTCCAACTCAGATGATCCAAGAAGGTTACTCTCCTTCCTCCACTAACAACAATAGAAGTTACCCCCTTTCCACTGAGCTCAAGAACTCTACAATTTTATCAAGTGGTTTCTCAACTAGATTTCCTCTACACAAAGGAGTCCCCTTGTTGTTCCTAAGTTTATGCTTTAAGGCTATAAAGCATACCGTCAAGGCATCCGTAAATGATTGAAAAGAGTGATTTGAGATTAGGAAATCAAAGGAAGATTAAAACAAAATCAGTTTCTCAACTGTCTCTGTCTTGCTTCTTGTTGTTCCTAGATGTTAATGTCTCGCTCAATAGTAGCCCATGAATGTTCTAACTCAACCTGGTTAGTTTTTGCTTGTAAAATGGTATTAAATAAATTTAAGGCAATAATGGTTTGATCTTGAAGGCCTGGTTCAACGTTGGGTTGTCTGCTACTTGGGACAGTCACGGATGATAAAAATTTATTTGTTTGTAAAGGGATTTTAATCAGTTTGTTACTTCAGATTTCCAGAGATGAGAATACGCAAAACAATTTTAAAATTCAAAATAGTAATGTAAACACATTCAAGGCCGTTTCCTGGATTTGTAACAATTTCGGGAATAGTAAAATAAAAAATAATGACCACAGAAAATATGAGGCTTTAATCAAGAAAGAATCTCATATTTCAATAGACAATGATAAAAGGAAAACAAGGTTTCTAACAAGAATTAAGTATTAAGGAACAAAAGTTTTACAGGTCTTAAAATTACTAAAAGTGATTTTAGAGGAAAAACTGTAAATCATTTGACATCCAAACCAATCTGAAATATAAATCAATGATGTATATAATTTCAAATTGATTACTTGTTAGAAAAAACATTAAAAAGAAAAATTCAACAAAGTATAACAAACAGGAAGAAGACACATAGCTACAAAGTTGCAGGATCCAGAATCTCGTTTGCGATCTATATTCTGATGTATTTGAAAACTGATATTACAAAATGGCTCTCTCCAAAATTTCTGAAGCCTCTTCTCATCCTTTAGAAACTATATTTATACATTTTCACCAAAGTTTCTCGTTGGTGACTAACCAACTTCCTAATATTTCGGTTACATAAAAATAATGTCAACCATTTACAATTTCATTTTAATTTCTAATAATAAAAACATTTAAAAAAAATTTAAGCTTGTGTTGACGAACTTCCTTTTTCCGCATCAATACACTGAATGCATTTCCCTAAAAACTTCACAAAGATCCTGGGAGCATCGGGTATCTCGTTTGCTTCAAATGAGAAAAATCTCTTCTGCAATTCGGGCAACCGACTTTCTATCATCCTTTCTGTGAATTTAACAGTTTTCAACTTTAGATTTGAAGTTACCATCCACTTGTTGATCTCTGTTATATTGATCAACTTAATTTTAGCAATCTATGTTTTCATTTTCTCCAACTCTTCTTTTAACTTTAGTTGGTGCTTGGCAATATTGTTTTCGCCTAACAATCCGGAACAACCATCTCTTCCGATATTTAATGAATCTCTTTCAAAGAGATCGAAGATTCCCTGGCAATCCTCATTAACTTCTCTTGTGATTCGTTTATATTTGGCTAGTTTTTCTTCCCACACTTTTATCATTATGTCCCCTTTAACCTGTTCAAAAATAGATAATTTCCGAGTCTTTCCAATTTCTTCCTTTGATGGGAAAGCCACTGCCTTCTGAAAAGTTGTTCTAGCTGCTTTCGCCTCCCTTTCTTTCTGGAACACATTCTCCAAAGACTTATTTGATTCCTGAAAATAATTCTGGATTACTTCCAGATTCAGGAACACTTTCTGTTGTTCCTCCTCTATTCTTACGTATATCTCTAATGCCTGTATCCTGAAATTTTCAAGTTCTACTACCTGGTTAGTAATAGAAACAATCTTATCTTGCAAATGTTTGTTCTCTTCTCCCAGCTTTTGAACCTGTTCCTGTGTGACCTGTATTAAGTGTTTTGCCTCATCCAAGTCTTTATTCAATTTCTAGATTTCTTGCATATCCTTTAGTCTAGCTTGTTCTAGACCCTTCTGTATTCCCCAACCAATAGTTCTTTCATTTTCTTTTAGTTTGTCTTGCAACTGGATTATTGTTTGGTCCTTCTGTTCAAGCAGAGTTGTTAAATTGCTTACATAATACATGTTTGTTGATGTTATAGCACCCATTGTACCTGCTATTTCTATAGCAAATTCTCCATCCTTGAGTTTCTTTCCATCTATAATAACTCTATGCTTTTTAATAATTCCTTCTCCTCTAGGATGAATTACCTGTTTCAAGACTGCTCTTCACTTTTTGCTGAAAAAGTAATCCGATGAGGGGATTTCATCTCTCGAAATGGGCTCTAGATCACTGACATATAAAATTCCTTCATGGGGGTTCTGAAATTCAATTGTAATGGAGTTAAAGAGGTGATAGGACTACCAAGTTCTGTTGAAGCTGTTCCTCTTATTTTTTCTGGAACATTCTTCATGATTTATGGAATTTTTTCTGGCTCTTTTCCCTTATCCATTCCCGATTCTTTTGTTTGAGAACCCTTTGCATCTTGAGAAGGTATCTCAGTATTCTTCAACTTACCTTTGTCATTTTCTTTACCCTGAGTATTAGTTTCAAACCCTGGAGGGGGTTCTTCCTGTTCTGGCGATGGGGTCGAAATTTCACCCTGTAAAATCTTAGGTAGGCAGCTTCACCTATGGCTTTGAAAAGATGCGAATCCATTCTGTGAGTCAGGTGGAAAGGCCTGGACTCTGTTCAGAACTTCTTCATAACACTTAACATCTTTGAAAATATCATCATAAATAGATACTTCATGTTCATATGCCTTTAAATTACAATGTATGTAATGCCTACTTATTATTTGGTAGGGGTCATATTTTCTGTGCTCGATATTTACTAACTTCACTTCTTCCAATGACTCGGCCTCTACCTTAGAATGGCCTAAATTTGATAAAGGAAATTTCCCAATATGAACAGGGAAAGATGGCCATGCTTTTTTCTGGAGTGCTTTTAATTCCAATCCAACACCACCCTTGGCTATCTGATGAGCTACTTCTCTGCACACCAATCTGTCTGGTAGGAATTTTGGGAGTGCGTGGGGATGGATGGAACAACCATAAACCCTAATATAGGAAAAAATTTCCTCAATAAACCAATCGACAACTGATTTAATACTTTCTATGACTGCATCAGAAATGAGAGGGGGTTCGCATCCAAAAAATAATTTGTGCATAGGAATAATGACAAAATGACAAACCTCGTAAAAAACGTCTTTAGATTTTTCTTCCCAAAGGGTTGAGTGGTATTCATGAATGGGTTCTGGACATGAGATGCTCCAACTCCAATTCATTAATGGAAAGGGGGTCATAAAACAGATTACATCCATAATGTATGCAGACATATAAAAAGACACTGGTTGTCCCTTTGACTTGGCTTCTTTGTAATTTAAAATTTCTTGCGTTAGGTTATCCGACAAAATTTTATGCCAGTTAAAACCATTTCCTTTTGAAGTTTCCTCTAAGAAGGGTACCCAGTCTGCATGAAAGTGACAGGGATCTTTTCTCTCGAAAAATCTGCATAACATAATGGCTATATAAACCATATATTCGTTTAAGGAGGCTGTAGCATAAATCCCATGAGTATCAGCCCTAAACTTTTCTTAAGACCTCGCCCATCCTCTAATCATGTCGGGATATGTCTGGTCTTCCTCAATACATTCCTTTCTCTGAAACTCAGCTATAAATTCAGCATTAAAAGTATGTTTATGATTCAGCGAGAGTTTATACATTACTTGAATGTGCTCAGGCCTAAAAGATCCAACGATAGCTCCTTGCTTGTTTAGAATGCTCCTTGTAGGAATGTCAACTTTATCCAGAGCCCAGCCGATCATATCAGTATATGCCACCAGCCTCAGACGCGCAACAACCTTATGAAGCTCAGACTCAACAATGTCCTAGAGATGATTTTCAGAATCAGGGTCAGCATGCTTTAGCTTGTACTCCATCAGTTCGGAAATTTGAGTCCATGATTTGATGGAGTTTATGGCGTGTGGAGTAGTATCAGAGATAATATCACCTTCCTGTGCGTCTTCATTTTTCTTCGGTGCCTTTTTAGGTGCCATGGCTCTGCGTTTGACTTGAAAACCTGTCACAGAAAGTGGATGAATAAGCTTATCTTTAAAATGAAAATACAGATGTTCGAACGTTTACTTTGAATATATTTTAAAAATGACAAGATTTGTACAACTGTCACGAAATTAAAGCTCTTAATGCAAAAGATATATTACCGAGATACGCTTTTAATGTCCGTACTTAGGCGCTCTCGATTTTTTCAAATAAAACGAGAAACTTACTTAATTAGAAAATAGAGCATTAATGAATACTTAAAGAATGTTTACCATTAAATCTGTTTTAGAAAGAAGATTGATTAGTGTTAATTATAAATTAAATATGAAAACATCACTTTTCGGGGTTTCAGAAATCGTGATGTCGAAAGATATGTTGTCAAAAAAGTATGATATCCGAAATCGCGAAATAGTGACGTTTTAATTAAGATTTAAACGTTTTTTTATCACATTAATTAATTGAGATTATATGCTATCGGGATTTCGGAAATCCTGATGTCGAGGAGTATGTTACCAATGAAGTCTGATCCCGAAATCGCGAAATCATGACGGTTTGCTCCTTTTTAAAACCGGACGTAATTCATTTTAATTAACTTACTAATCACAATTTTGACCGAAGCAAAAGTTTAGTTTGATTTAAAGTGCATTGTAGATCGGGTTTTTGCAGTTCGAGATTTTGGGAAACATGATGACAAGAGACGTGTTCTCATAGAACAGCAAATCCCGAAATCGCGAAATCATGATGGCTCGTTTCTTTTTTCAAAATAAGACTTAACTTATATTAATTAAATGAGTAATCTCGATTAGGGCCGAAACATAAAAAGTTTAATTTAATGTGACTTATGAATCGGGGTTACGAAAATTGGGATTTCAGGAAATATGATGACAAGGGACGCGCTCTCATAGAACCGTGAATCCCCAAATCGCGACATAATTATGTTAACCTTTAACCCTTCTTAGAAGAGACTAAACTAATTCATTTTTTAGATTAGGGTTCCAGTGTTTCGGGAAATCAGGGATCAGGGTTTCATGATTCAATTTGCATCAAACATTTGTTTGCAAAAAACCCCGAATCCCGATTTCTCTAAATTTAAAATTAAAAAATCGCAAATTTAAAATTACAACCCATTTAAAAAAAAAAAATCAAAAGAGCATTGGAAAACTTATATTTTTATAAACGTTTTTCTGTTCGTTAACCAAAAATAATTGATAAAAAGGTATCACGAATTTAGAAATGATAAAATTCTTATTTTAGGAAAGTCGAAACCTGAAAAACACAAAAAATAAAAATCTAGGCCTGTAGGATAAAATATTTAAGCTTTGTTTCAACACCCCTCTCAGCTAAAAAGTCCATCAAGGACCTCCCCTTACCAGTGTCAGTTTCTATCCAGTAAGCACCAAACTATAGTCCATTATTTCTCTAGTCTAGATTCAGGGATTCTCTACTTTAGGGTGATCACTCTCAAGTTGGATGGGTTTCCTATTTTCTTCAAGGAAACCTCTCACTTTTTCTCAATCTGTGATCTCAAACTCCACTGTTCTCATCGACTATTCTCTATGAGTCTACTGCTCATGAATCTGATTCATATTTTATTTTCTAAGCTCTCGTGTGTGTGTTACTTATATATTTGATACCATACCCTTCTTATTGAGTGTTTGGTCTCTCTTCTCCATTTGTGGTCTCCTTGACTGATATCCTTAGGGTTCCCATGGCCTTCCTGTAGAAAAAACCTGTAGTCCCTAGATCCCATTATGAGGGGGAAAACCGAAATCTGACATTTTCAAGTCATCTAATTGGCCTTTTTCTTCTCCAAAATACCAATCCATCAACAACCATTAATTGCCTCAGCCACTTCCTTATCCTTCCATAACTAATCACGCAACTCATTCATATCAGGTATGTTAGAAGGTTTGAGTTTAGGCTTAGCAAGCATAAGATATCTTGTTAAACAAGCTTCCTGTTTACTTCATAAAAACAACTTAGCTTCCCATTCCATGCCACTTCATCAATTCCCACTTTTGTGTCATGGCCAGTGCTTGCAAGGTTGTTCCCTCTCAGTCAATGGTTTTTTGGTGTATTCATTAAATAAAAGCATAATTACATGCTTCATAAACATACTTATATGAAGTCTTAGCATAATTACAGTCTTGGGGGAAAACAAGGTGTTATAGTTGGTGCGTGGAAATACTATAACTATAGGTTGTTGCCTACAAGTGTTGCTGAGTTGGTGCTCAAACAAATAGATTGGTGGCTGTAATAGGTTGTTGCCAATAAATATAGTTGAATACAAGTTTTTTTGTGGTTTTCTCCCATTTGGGTTTCCATGTTAAATCTTTGTGTACTATGCATTGCATATCTATATACATTTCTTGATGATTTATTATGGTTGGTAAAGTAATGAATTGATAAAGTGTAGTTTAGTAAGAAAACAAATGGAACCTTATATTGATTCACCACTGCTCTCATATAAATAAGTGTGCCAACAACAAAAAAATAATTTAATGCGTCTATAATCTACAATCACTGGCGAACAAGGCTGAAAGAAAAACTTTGTTTCTATGCAATTCCAATTGCAAACCTTCTCTTCTTCTAATCATCAATAGGCAAAAAATAATGATTATGCTCTAGGATTGTCTTTAACTCTTGGTTTGCTTGCTAAAAAGACCAAGACCAATTCCAATTGCAACATTCAAGTGCATTGTGCCAACAGGAACCTACCACGCATCCACAATGGAGATATTCTCTCTCTCCTATGTGTTGATCAATGACTATTATTATTTCTCAAGCCTTTCTTGTCGTCGACACTTTTGGCCAACACATTCTCTTAATGACCTTCTATACTTCCACGATGATGCATCGAGAACAACATTCCAGATCTCGTCTCTAGAATCTCATCGTTGTTTTCAGACTTCTCTTAAGTCCTGTAACTTAGTGAATCCCGATGTTAAATCCCATTCTGAAGAAGGGTTGAGATTTACTCATCCATTTGAATCAACAACTGTAATCTCTCAAAATGCATCACATGATTTCCTTACTAGTTAATACCCATCTGAGGAACTTGGCCAAATTCATGGTTTCTTCAAGACTTTATCGGTCCTCAGGGAGTTATATGCCTACTCTAAGACTATCAAGTATGACTAATATTGATCAAAAGGTAGTTCTTACATATCTTGCAAGATTTATAGAAAATATTGGAACCTCCTCAGGATTTAGGGTTTTCTATTTGTCACAGGGATCTCCCCAGCCAATAAGACACCCACGTCAGTGGTTAAATGATGTTTTTGTCCATGTCCTGCAAGCTTTCCTATAAAGCCACAAGATTATGAGAGAAAAAACTATCCACACTTAAATGAGCTCAGGGTTTGATAAGATAACAAGGTATCATCAACTCATACCAACCATTCAGATATTCCTTTTGTCAATTACAAGTATTTACATTTCCCATTAACCATACAATTACACACATACATACTTAATTCATACACAATTTGAATAAAACAAGTTATACACTTATCTGACTAGGGAAATTTCCAATTTTGACTAATTGAGAGAGGATGCCTTTCCTCTCACCCCTTGGCCACACTACAGAGTGCCTTCCTATAGTATGCCACCCCTGTGCCAAGCCATGATACCACAAGGGAAATGTTCATCCGGCTTCCCACTCACATTATCCAAGAAGGTTACTCTCCTTCCTCCACTAACAACAATAGAAGTTACCCTCTTTCCATTGAGCTCAGGAACTCTACAATTTTATCAAGTGGTTTCTCAACTAGACTTCCTCTACACAAAGGATTCCCCTCTCAGCTAAAAAGTTCATCAGGGACCCTCCCTTACCAGTGTCAGTTTCTATCCAGTAAGCACCAAACTATAGTACATTATTTCTCTAGTCTAGATTCAGGGATTCTCTTATTCGGGGTGATCACTCTCAAGTTGGATGATTTTCCTATTTTCTTTAAGGAAACCTCTCACTTTTTCTCAATCTGTGATCTCAAACTCCTTTGTTCTCAACGGCTATTCTCTATGAGTCTACTGCTCATGAATCTGATTCATATTTTATTTTCTCAGCTCTCATGTGTGTGTTACTTCTATATTTGATACCACACCCTTCTTCTTGAGTATCTGGTCTCTCTTCTCCATTTGTGGTCTCCTCGACCGATCTCCTTAGGGTTCCCATGGCCTTCCTGTAGAAAAAAATTGTAGTCCGTAGTTCCCATTATGAGGGGGAAAACCAAAATCTCACATTTTAAAGTCATCTAATTGGCCTTTTTCTTCTCCAAAATACCAATCCATAAACAACCATTAATTGCCTCAACCACTTCCTTATGCTTCCATAACTAGTCACGTGACTCATTCATATTAGGTATGCTAGAAGGTATGAGTTTAGGCTTAGCAAGCATAAGATAGCTTGTTAAACAAGCTTCCTGTTTACTTCATAAAAACAACTTAGCTTCCCATTCCATGCCACTTCATCATTTCCCAGTTGTTTATCATGGCCAGTACTTGCAAGGTTGTTCCCTCTCAGTCAATATTTTTTTGGTGTTTTCATTAAATAAAAACATAATTACATGCTTAATAAACATACTTATATGAAGTCTTAGCATAATTATAGTCTTGGGGGAAAACAAGGTGTTATAGTTGGTGCCTGGAAATATTGTAACTATAGGTTGTTGCCTACAAGTGTTGCTGAGTTGGTGCTCAAACAAACAGATTGGTGTCAGTAAAAGGTTGTTTCCAAGAAATATAGTTGAATACAAGTTTTTTTGTGGTTTTCTCCCATTTGGGTTTCCATTTTAAATATTTGTGTACTATCCATTGCATATTTATATACATTTCTTGATGATTTCTTATGGTTGGTAAAGTAATGAGTTGATAAAGTGTAGTTTAGTAAGAAAAGAAATGGAACCTTATATTGATTCACCCCTGCTCTCAAATAAATGAGTGTGCCAACACCAAAAAAATAATTTAATGCGTCTATAACTACAATCATTGGCGAACAAGGATGAAATAAAAACTTTGTTCTCTATGCAATTCTAAGTGCAAACCTTCTCTTCTTCTAATCATCAATAGGAAAAAAATAATGATTATGCTCTAGGATTGGTTTTAACTCTTGGTTTTCTTGCTAAAAAAACCAAAACCAATTCCAATTGCAACATTCAAGTGCATTGTGCCAACAAGAACCTACCACGCATCCACGATGGAGATATTCTCTCTCTCGTATGTGTTGATCAACGACTATTATTATATCTCAATCCTTTATTGTCGTCGACACTTTTGGCCAACACATTGTCTTAACGACCTTTTATACTTCGACGATGATGCATCGAGAACAACATTCCAGATCTTGTCTCTAGAATCTCATCGTCGTTTTCGGACTTCTCTTAAGTCCTGTAACTCAGTCAATCCCGATGGTAACTCCCCTCCTGAAGAAGTGTTGAGATTTACTCATCTAGTTGAATCAACAACTGTAATCTCTCAAAATGCATCACATGATTTCCTTACTAGTTAATACCCATCTTAGGAACTTGGCCAAATTCATGGTTTCTTCAAGACTTTATCTGTCCTCAGGGAGATATATGCCTACTCTAAGACTATCACGACCAACTAATATTGATCAAAAGGTAGTTCTTACATATGTTGCAAGATTTCTAGAAAATATTGGAACCTCCTCAGGATTAAGGGTTCTCTATTCCTCACAGGGATCTTCCCAACCAATAAGACACCCACGTCAGTGGTTAAATGATGTTTTTGTCCATGTCCTCCAAGATTTCCTATAAATCCACAATATTATCAGGGAAAAAACTATCCACACTAAAATGAGCTCACGGTTTGATAAGCTAACAAGGTATCATCAACTCATACCAACCATTCAGATATTCCTTTTGTCAATTCCAAGCTTTTACATTTCCCATTAACCATACAATTACACACATACATACATAATTCATACACAATTTGAATAAAACAAGTTATACACTTATCTGACTAGGGAAATTTCCAATTTTGACTAATTGAGAGAGGATGCCTTTCATCCCAACCCTTGGCCACACTGCAG
Organism: Picea engelmannii; assembly: GCA_009831015.1. Taxonomy (NCBI): domain Eukaryota; kingdom Viridiplantae; phylum Streptophyta; class Pinopsida; order Pinales; family Pinaceae; genus Picea; species Picea engelmannii. The sequence continues at coordinate 175,297 of ML790751.1, read as the reverse complement.
TGTTCCTTCCTGTAGTATGCCACCCATGTGCCAAGCCATGATACCACAAGGGAAATGGTCCATCCGGCTTCCAACTCAGATGATCCAAGAAGGTTACTCTCCTTCCTCCAATAAAAATAATAAAAGTTACCCCCTTTCCACTGAGCTCAGGAGCTCTACAATTTTATCAAGTGGTTTCTCAACTAGATTTCCTCTACACAAAGGAGTCCCCTCTCAGCTAAAAAGTTCATCAGGGACCTCCCCTTACCAGTGTCAGTTTCTATCCAGTAAGCACCAAACTGTAGTCCATTATTTCTCTAGTCTAGATTTAGGGATTCTCTACTTCAGGGTGATCACTCTCAAGTTGGATGAGTTTCCTATTTTCTTCAAGGAAACCTCTCACTTTTTCTCAATCTGTGATCTCAAACTCCTCTGTTCTCAATGACTATTCTCTATGAGTCTACTGCTCATGAATCTGATTCATATTTTATTTTCTCAGCTCTCGTGTGTGTGTTACTTCTATATTAGATACCACACCCTTCTTGTTGAGTGTCTGGTCTCTCTTCTCCATTTGTGGTCTCCTTGACCGATCTCCTTAGGGTTTCGATGGCCTTCCTGCAGAAAAAACTTGTAGTCCGTAGTTCCCATTATGAGGGGGAAAACCAAAATCTCACGTTTTAAGGTCATCTAATTAGGCTTTTTCTTCTCCAAAATACCAATCCATCAATAACCATTAATTGCCTCAACCACTTCCTTATCCTTCCATAACTAATCACACGACTCATTCATATCAAGTATGCTAGAAGGTATGAGTTTAGGCTTAAAAAGCATAAGATAGCTTGTTAAACAAGCTTCCTGTTTACTTGATAAAAAAAACTTAGCTTCTCATTCCATGCCACTTCATCAATTCCCACTTGTTTATCATGGCTAGTACTTGCAAGGTCGTTCCCTCTTAGTCAATGGTTTTTGGGTGTTTTCAATAAATAAAAACATAATTTCATGCTTCATAAACATACTTATATGAAGTCTTAGCATAATTTTAGTCTTGGGGGAAAACAAGGTGTTATAGCTGGTGCGTGGAAATATTGTAACTATAGGTTGTTGCCTACAAGTGTTGTTGAGTTGGTGCTCAAACAAACATATTGGTGTCTGTAACAGGTTGTTGCCAATAAATATAGTTGAATACAAGTTTTTTTGTCATTTTCTCCCATTTGGGTTTCCATGTTAAATCTTTGTGTACTATCCATTGCATATCTATATACAATTCTTGATGATTTCTTATGGTTGGTAAAGTAATGAATTGATAAAGTGTAGTTTAGTAAGAAAAGAAATGGAACCTTATATTGATTCACCCCAGCTCTCATATAAATAAGTGTGACAACACCAAAAAAATAATTTAATGCATTTATAACTACAATCATTGGCGAACAAGGATGAAAGAAAAACTTTGTTCTCTATGCAATTCTAAGTGCAAACCTTCTCTTCTTCTAATCATCAATAGACAAAAAAAAATAATTATGCTCTAGGATTGGTTTTAACTCTTGGTTTTCTTGCTAAAAAATCTAGGACCAATTCCAATTGCAACATTCAAGTGCATTGTGCCAACAAGAACCTACCACGCATCCATTATGGAGATATTCTCTCTCTCCTACATGTTGATGAACGACTATTATTATTTCTCAAGCCTTTATTGTCGTCGACACTTTTACCTAACACATTGTCTTAATGACCTTCTATACTTCGATGATGATGCATCGAGAACAACATTCCGTATCTCGTCTCTAGAATCTCATCGTCGTTTTCGGACTTCTCTTAAGTCCTGTAACTCAGTCAATCCTGATGATAATTCCCCTTTTGAAGAAGTGTTGAGATTTACTCATCCAGTTGAATCAACAACTGTAATCTCTCAAAATGAATCACATGATTTCCTTACTAGTTAATACCCATCTTAGGAACTTGGCCAAAGTCATGGTTTCTTCAAGACTTTATCGGTCCTCAAGGAGTTATATGCCTACTCTAAGACTATCAAGACCGACTAATATTGATCAAAAGGTAGTTCTTACATATCTTGCAAGATTTCTAGAAAATATTGGAACCTCCTCAAGATTTAGGGTTCTCTATTCTTCACAGGGATCTCCCCAACCAATAAGACACCCACATCAGTGGTTAAATGATGTTTTTGTCCATGTCCTGCAAGATTTCCTATAAATCCACAAGATTATGAGGGAAAAAACTATCCACACTTAAATGAGCTCATGGTTTGATAAGATAACAAGGTATCATCAACTCATACCAACCATTCAGATATTCCTTTTTACAATTACAAACATTTGCATTTCCCATTAACCATACAATTACACACATACATACATAATTCGTACACAATTTGAATAAAACAAGTTATACACTTATCTGACTAGGGAAATTTCCAATTTTGACTAATTGAGAGAGGATGGCTTTCCTTCCAACCCTTGGCCACATTCCAGAGTGCCTTCCTATAGTATGCCACCCTTGTGCCAAGCCATGATACCACAAGGGAAATGATTCATCCGGCTTCCAACTCAGATGATCCAAGAAGGTTACTCTCCTTCCTCCAATAACAACAATAGAAGTTACCCCCTTTCCACTAAGTTCATAAACTCTACAATTTTATCAAGTGGTTTCTCAACTAGATTTCCTCTACACAAAGGAGTCCCCTCTCAGCTAAAAAGTTTGTCAGGGACCCCCCCTTACCAGTGTCGGTTTCTATCCAGTAAGCACGAAACTGTAGTCCATTATTTCTCTAGTCTGGATCCAGGGATTCTCTACTTCAGGGTGATCACTCTCAAGTTGGATGAGTTTCCTATTTTCTTCAAGGAAACCTCTCACTTTTTCTCAATCTACGATCTCAAACTCCTTTGTTCTCAGTGGCTATTGTCTATGAGTCTACTGCTCATGAATCCGATTCATATTTTATTTTCTCAGCTCTCGTGTGTGTGTTACTTCTATATTTGATACCACACCTTTCTTGTTGAGTGTCTGGTCTCTCTTCTCCATCTTTCGTCTCCTCGATCGATCTCCTTAGGGTTCCCATGGTGTTCCCGCAGAAAAAACCTGTAGTCTGTAGTTCCCATTATGAGGGGTAAAACCAAAATCTCACATTTTGAAGTCATCTAATTGACCATTTTCTTCTCCAAAATACCAATCCATCAACAACCATTAATTGCCTCAACCACTTGCTTATCCTTCCATAACTAATCACACGACTCATCCATATCAGGTATGCTAGAAGGTATGAGTTTAGGCTTAGCAAGCATAAGATAGCTTGTTAAACAAGCTTCCTGTTTACTTCATAAAAACAAATTGGCTTCCCATTCCATGCCACTTCATCAATCCCTACTTCATCAATTCCCACTTGTGTGTCATGGCTAGTACTTGCAAGGTCATTCCCTCTCAGTCAATGGTTTTTTGGTGTTTTCATTAAATTAAAACATAATTGCATGCTTCATAAACATACTTATATGAAGTCTTAGCATAATTACAGTCTTGGGGGAAAATAAGGTGTTATAGTTGGTGCCTGGAAATATTGTAACTATAGGTTGTTGCCTACAAGTGTTGCTGAGTTGGTGCTCAAACAAACAGATTGGTGTCTGTAACAGGTTGTTGCCAATAAATATAGTTGATTACAAGTTTTTTTGTGGTTTTCCCTTGTTTGGGTTTCCACGTTAAATCTTTGTGTACTATGCATTGCATATCTATATACATTTCTTGATGATTTCTTAAGGTTGGTAAAGTAATGAATTGATAAAGTGCAGTTTAGTAAGAAAACAAATGGAACCTTATATTGATTCACCTCTGCTCTCATATAAATAAGTGTGCCAACAAAAAAAAAAGAATTTAATGCGTCTATAATCTAGAATCACTGGTGAACAAGGATGAAAGAAAAACTTTGTTCTCTATGCAATTCTAAGTGTAAACCTTCTCTTCTTCTAATCATCAATAGGAAAAAAATAATGATTATGCTCTAGGATTGGTTTTAACTCTTGGTTTGCTTGCTAAAAAAACCAGGACCAATTCCAATTGCGACATTCAAATGCACTGTAACAATGTTGAATTTAGACTTCTTTTGTTCTTATGTACAATATGCCAGTCAACAACACACTACAATTATGGTATTCAAAATTGATTTAAAACTTGGATAGTTTTCTTGCAATGACAATTGCACAGGTGAAACTCTGTGATGCTAAACTTAAAGAGGGCATTTTCCAACTCTATTAAAATACATATTGAATATTGATGCAATTTCATAAGCTTCTCTACCCATAGAAAATACAAACACATGTAACTTCTCCAACAAATTAATAATGCTACTATTTGAAGGTACCTACACAACAATTAAGCCCATGGAAAATCTATTCTCACACTAAATTTTTATACTCTATTTTATAATAGATCTCATATCCTTCTCTAAAACAAGTGACTAATATACCCATTCAAATGCATACATTCCAACTATTCATAAACTTTTGTCATTGTCATGTCGCTATAAAACGTGTAAAATGGGAGTGTTTTGGTGAAAGATTAATGATGCCAACTCCGCTTCTCCACGTGGCACGACATGCTTATGCAAACTAAAAGTTGACAGTGAATGCATCTTTTAAAATTAAGATGAGTCAAATTTTCACATCTTCTAAATCATGACTCTAAAAATATCATAATGGGCGTTGGCTAAACATTTTAACTTTTAGGTTTTTTTGCTGGAATTCGACGATGAAAATTTGGACAAAATATATATTTTACATTGTTTAAAATGTATTTCTAAATGTATAAATGGATTCAGCGTGCTAAAAAACCTTTGGGGTACTCAAATTATACAAACTTAGCCACTCAAATATGTAGATGCAACCATTCATCACTGGATTTCAGACAAAATCAAATGAAAAATATTACTAGAAAACAACCAAAAAGATAGAACATTTAGAATACTTCTATCATAATGTATCCATCAAATTTTACACCTTCAACACAAATTTATCACTTTAGCCATGAACTCTTGCAGGCCTTAAATGTGCTTAGTGATTTGAATTGTGAGTTGGGTTTATGTTCAATCGTTAGTCACCTCCAAAGTCAATCATCAGTGCACTAATAGTTTTGGTTTTCTACTCATTTACTACTATCAATGAATGCATGCACAAAACTTAATAATTCGCTCATTTTTATTTCCTCTTTTCGTTTTTCATTGAACTTGAAGCAATGCACTTTGAGTCGATTTGCACTTGGATTTCTCAAGATCCAATTTGGTTGCTAAAAGTGCATTTGATGTTATTATATCCTAGTTCATATCTTACTTTGACAATGTTGAAATACATGTTTTTTTTGTGGTTCAGAGTATTATAAGTAATTATTATGTAATTATTTATTTTTTTAATTGGTTAAGAGTTTAAGAAAATAGGTTAATGGTAATGGTCAGAGACTCAGAGGTATCTTCCAAGAGATCAACAACATTTTTGCTAAATCCCAAACTCATCAAGTGTCCATCAATCATTGCATACCAAACTCGAGGTGTCTGCTTGAGTCCATACATGGCCTTCTTCAACATGCACACATGAGACTCCTTCTCATGTATCACAAAACCATCAGGATGCTCGATGTTTACTTCTTCCTCAATATCTCCATTGAGAAAGGTTGTCTTCACATCCATCTGATGTAGTCTCTAACCCATGGATGCTGTAAGGGAAATAATTGTCCGGATAGAAGTGTATCGAGCAACATGAGCAAATGTCTCCTCATAATATATTCCCTCCACCTGAGAGAATCCTATAGCAACAAATATTCCTTTATGCTTCTCGATTCTCCCACTAGCTGTGTGTGTGATCTTATAGATCCACTTGGAATTCACTACAGACTTCCCCTCAGGTCTTGGAACAATATCCCACACATCATTCTTCATGATGGATTGATACTCCTCCATCATGACATCTCTCCATACTAGATAACTAGATGCATCCTCATAACATGAAGGCTCAAAATCAATGATGTGGCTCATAGTTACATCATAGAAAGAATAGCTCTAAGGTCTCTTGCTCTCTCAAAAGGTACCACGAGGAGTTTCATGTCCTTCTGCCTCTTGCAAAGTCTGATGAGCCCATGCAGGTATATTCTGATCTACTTGAATATCTCTGGGAACATCAACTAGATCCACATGATCAACGACATCAATTGGATCAATAGGCTCTATTGTCTCCCTGTGAACTGTTGGAGGGTGAGGGGGAGAAGGCACCATCTCTTCATGTCTCTTACTATCAATCTCCATGTGAGATCCTCTAGATCTTTTGAAGGCTACCTCCTCCTCAAAGGTAACATCTCTGATCACCTCAATCTGTCTCTGACCAGGGATGTAGTTGATATACCCAACACTTGAGATAGCTCATCCTACAAGGGGTGGCTAGTCCCTTGGGGCCAATTAAGCTAAGTCATATTGGACCATATTTGTCATATAGAGGTTTCCTCTTGAAAAGAATGTCTAAGACATATTGAGGTTCCCTCATGGAATCAATGTCTCTCAAAACTTATCGAGGTTTCCTCGTCAAACCAATGTCTTGGTTCCTTCATCTAACCATATGAGGCATGTTAGGATGAAGCTTACATTCGCCTCTACTAGTCCACAAAGGAACCTCCAAGGAGAATGTCTCATGATGTTACCTCAAACACCTCTAGGAAACATCGAGATTCTCTGATGGAACCAAAGTCCCCCAAGACATATCAAGGTTTCCTCGTGAAACCAATGTCTTGGTTCCTTCATTTGACCATCTAAGGCACATCATGATGAAGTCTGCATTCCCCCCTACTAGTCCACACATGACCCTCCGGTTAGAATGTCTCATGATGTTGCATCAAACATCAACACATTGACACAAGCTTCATGTGAGATCGACTAAGGGGGTTTGTCATTGCTTCCCATGTCCATCTTGATCAGTCCACACCAAATACTTGCATTGATCTCGCCAAATGAGAGAGAAATTTTTTCACATGCACCCATGTTTATCTCAACACAAACCAATCCCAATTAAACAAATGAGTATTCTTGGGATTATACTCATGATCTCATCCTACAATATATGACCCATTGGCATTAGATGCACCAATGACCCATATGAAGGGATATCCACTCGCCTTCAACCCAAGAACTATCTTATGAGTTTGAGCTTTGAAAGAACAATAAGGCTTCCAAAAGAAACATACACAACCATTCCAAGCTTTGTGCCCTCGCTCCCCTCTATGTGCAATCTGTATAGAAAATGCAATCCAAATAGATGAAACATGTCTGAAATCGAGAGTATTTTTAACCAGGGGAAGCTCTTGTCCAAGACAAGCGTGGTGGTGGCATACATACATTTCAACAACAAGATGCCTTTCACTTGCATTTTAAATACATCATCATTGTTCCAACGCTAACGACGACCCTTAAAAACTTCTAAAGAATGGTGATAACAGACCCCAATCTTGTCTGGAGCATGGAGAACATGACAGGGCCTAGGACCATGGGCGACATGCTCCTCCTCCCCAATGAAGAAGTGATCATCATCAATGATTCCTAGAAAGGCGTCGTTGGGTGGGACATAGTCAACACTCTCGTTTTCTCCCCTTTACTCTACTAACCCGACGCCCATTTCTTTAACCTCACAAACACCACCATCCTCAGACTATACCACTCCACCGCAAGTCTATTCTTTGATGGAAGACTTCTCTTCAGTGGCTCCAACACCCACTTTGGCTACGTTTTCATTGGAACACCTTTCCCAATAGAGCTCCGACTGGAAATCTACAACCCTTACTATCTGGAGTCTTTTTATGCCATCTTTTGCTCTCAGATAAGCTCTGTTTCCTCCACTTCCATCAACTACGGTGCCTCCTTTAGGGTGGTTTTCTCTATGCATGCTAATCTGACCTCCGCCAACATTGTCCAAGTGAGCATCTACTCTTCATCATTCACCACAGATAGTTATTCCATGAACCAGATATTGGTCACCCTCACAGCTTCCATGCCAGCCCTCCTCCCCAATTCCATGAATGTTTACTCATTGTCGGTAACAGCTGCTCCGAGCAGAGTGGTTGCATCGCCTAGATAGTACATGATGTTTGTTGTCAACGAGGGCATTCCCAGCATCACCAAATGGGTTCAATTCAGAGCTTAATTGGTATCCCATGTTCGATTTACTGTTGGAGACAGTTTTAGGATGGCTTTCCGATTGCTAAACAAATAAAAATATTTTATTTATTATTTGGGTTGGCTGTCAATATTTTTTATTTTATTTTTTTGTATTTGGCCTCTTCGGGGATGGGTAAGTCAGGGGGATTTGAAATCCAAACCTCATCGAACATAAAACTTCATATCATGACACTTGCGAATTGAGCTGCCCCTGGGGGCTGCTGCGAATAAATTATACACACGCAAATTCAGACTTTCTACCAACAACTTCCATTATTATCCAATGGAAATTTGTAATAAAAAATGTTCTTGGAAGAACATTCAACCTGGTAGTGATGTTCAACATGAGAGCCAATGGTAGTCTTGCTTGATACCCTTTAACAGTTGAATCTAATCCACAACCAGAAGTCGAGGCCCAAAACAAGTTTTGGAAAAGACTTACTTTGTATTGTAGCAATCATATATGATCTTCATGATGTTAAAAATCTTCACAAAAAACGTAATCTATCTCTCTTATTTTCCTTGGCCCTCCCGTGAGGGAGTCAATCTCAGTCCTGCTCTCATACCATGTTGATTTTTCTATATAAAATAATATGATATGTGACATATATAGAAAACATATGGTGACCATCCATGAAAGGACGTCTTCCTTGTTGGACACACCTACCACACTTAGAGGGGGGGTGAATGAGTGTGGGGCTCTTTTTCCAAAACTTCCCTCTTGCACAAAACTTATCAATTATCATTCAACATTTATTCATTACCCATTGCTGTCATTTATAACCAGTTAGATGTAGGCACATATCAACATCATATATCAGTAATATATCATCAACAAGTCATCATCATAATGGACACAAAGAACACAAGATGTATCAACAATTTTCTTTTTATTATGGACTACAATCCTTGGGTTTATCAGCAACAACTGAATAGAGTACAACTCTACAAGAGAACCAGCTCTATATGCAAGACTCAGCTTACACCCTCAGCATCAACTGAGATGAGGCAACAATCCTCAACAGATATCAATCTGTCAACAGGTACGTGACCTGTCAGTAGTGCAGCCCGCGTGTGAACGCACTTTGGCTCACTACAGCCCACGTGTGAACGCGGCCAGTGTATAATGCAACAAGTGTCTGCTCTTGAGCACTTAGGGTTATGCTTTGCTTCACATGCTCAGATCCTCTGCAACCTGTAATCACTTTCTCTTCTGTCTTCCACTTTCCAAACTAACCCACATCTAGTCACAACACATTCAAGCTCTCCAATAGCTTTCTCATGCTCCACATCAAATCAATATGAATGCTATCTCAATCATGTATAAACAAGAAGTATACCATAGCAATCATGTCACAACTGAATCACAAGAGTGTTGCTCACTCCATCGATCAAATCAACCAAATGGAGCCACATCATAGAATCCATACCAAGAATTCCCTAAGAATTCACAACATATCAAACAATAGTATCTATCAAAATGATAATGTAACCATACCAGTGTCTAAGTGATAGATCTGAGGCCATAGAATGCATATCTGGAACCTGCCTCATCATCCAAAAGCTTGCCACCAACTCAAACACAAATATCCATGATTTTATTGAGTACACGCTCCATGTACACAGCCAGCCCGCATGCAAACTCACCCTATACACAGACAGCCCACGTGCAAACTCACCCTATACACAGACAGCCCGCGTGTACATCAGAAAATAGGGTTTTCTGTGAGTCCGAGACTTTTGCCGTCAAGATCTCCGATATTTTCGAAACTTTGATGTGTCCATGAGATCCTCCTCTCACTTTCTTCCTCAAAATAGATCTTCAATCATGCTCAAGAGATCCACACCAATAAGATTCTCTCACAAGAAGCTCTCCATCAATACTCCAAAAGATATTACCAAGAAGCTCTCCATTCATCCATAAAGGATTCTCACTCAAAATGTATATTTTACAAGAGATCCTAGCTTCTTATTTATAATTTCATCTTCTAGGTCACTTAACCCATTTTTAGGTTACTTAACCCATTTCTAGGTCACTTAACCTATTTTCCTTATTTTAGGGTTAACCACTTTCCATGAATAGAAAGTT
>ML790751.1:139233-153871 GCA_009831015.1 Picea engelmannii | reverse complement strand
GTTGCACATCGGCATCTGGACGAGGACCATCGGATAAGCTGCATTGTCTCCTTGCTCCAAATCAGCTGCATCTCCCAACTCACATTTGGGAACTGGCTTGATCTTCTTCAGCTTGATCCAAAAGCAACCGACGCATAACAGAGCTTGATCCACCGACTGGATAAGGAACAATATGATGCACACATTGGCCAAAAACTGAAGAGGGGGGGCTAGATAAGTTGCTCTAGTATAAACCCATCCTGAATATATAGACTGCAGAAGGCCATTTATGCTCAGAGATGGGGGAAGATGCAGGTTTGGCCGGCTGAAATGCCACCCCTTCGAATAAGCCAATAGCTCAAACCCTAACAACAAAATGGAAGCTATGAGGAAACACCTGATAACTCTGTAAAGCTTGCTTTTATGAGAAGACTTCCCGGATTCATCAGAACGCGCAGTGAAACGTCTTCTGACTGAATCCAAAAGTGCCCAAATCCCATTGGCAAGCCAAGCCAGGAACCCTGCTGCCTTATGAGCCTTCAACAGAAGAACCCATGTGAGCTGCTTAGCATTCTTGCCTCGGCCCCCCTTATTGACCTGAAAACCATCTGCAGGGCTCTGTAATTCTAGCATTGAGTAATTGGGATTCTCCATTTTTACAACAACAGAGGTACCTGTGTGGCTTTGCTTGCTCCACCATTTCCCCAAGCCGAAATTGGGTGCCATCCAAAAATCAATACAATAAAACCCACCTACTCCAGTTACTCTCAACTGCAAGCTATGGCCTGAAAACTAAATTTTATAGCACTACTCCTGATGGGTTTTAAGCTAGAAAAAAATACAACCTAAAATGCTCGTAGATACAAGCGACTCCTGAAGAAGCCACCGGGATAATCAATGATTACAGAAGGAATGCGACCAATGCAGCTCCAAACAAATCCATTTTCTCCAACTTCAAGACTTCTGTAGAGCTCTTGTCACCAGCGACAGGTGTAGGGGCACTGGTGGGTGGCAATTTAGAAGGCAAACTGTTGCTAGGCATTGGTGGGCTGGTTGTAGGAGAACTAGTGACTGCACTTATAGAAGGCGCTGGCCCAGAGGCCATGGGAGAAACAGATGGGGGAGATGGAGGAGATGAAATTGTTGATGAGGACATCATAGGTGTAACAGCAACTGGAGATGGAGCACTCATGGTTGGTGGAGATGCCAGGGGACTAACCGTAGGACTACTAGCTTTTTTTGGAGAAGTTACAGGGGATGCAGTGGTGGTTGTGGGTGCTCCTGTTGTCGTTGATGGTGCATCTGACGGAGACTGTGCCCAGCATGAAGAGCCATCAAACTCACAATCACAAACAATGTCACTACAACTGCCTTAGTGCCAACCATTGTATCAGATTCCAAACCACAAAGTCCTTCGAGGTGTTTGAAGGCCTGAACAATGAATCACTGAAAGGGCCTCTGCCCCATCATCCCCTGTCATATTATTATGGAAATGCAGAACCCTAAGCCTCTCGACAGAGGGCADAAGCTCACAGATGGCTCTAGYAGCCTCCACAGGGATACCATTGTTCATAAAATACAGTTCCTCCAACGTTTTCTGAGATTTCAACAGAGACCCGAATGCCCTAACACCTTTCTCACCCAGTGCATTGTCAGAAAGATTCAAGGACCTCAACTCACACCCTTGTAAAACAGATGAAAATATGGTCATTACCTCAAGGGCCTTGGCCTCGGATCTTCCTGCAATAAAATCTGAAAGATCAACATCAGTCAGATTTCTCTGAACTTCAATCAAGACTCTCTCTGCAACACGAGCAGAATCGAGACCAAAGCTTCGGTTGCTGAAGCATATCTTGGTATAAATATTCCCTTCCTCTGCTAATGGCCTCAGGAGCTCCTCAGCAAGCTTTTCATCAACAAACCCTCGATCACCTCTTGATATATCAAAGATGGTCTCCTTCACTTCAACAGTTTCCGGCCTTGGTTCCTTCTCATGTTCTTGTTTCTGACTTGTGGGTCCTCGCTTAAGGGCCTCTAGCATGAGTCTATTGGCTTCTCTTGCATAAAACTGCACCACGGAGCTATCATCCAAATTGGGTTCCTTGGCTTCATGGTCATTTGCAGCAAGAAATGTTGTCTCTTCGATTCTTTTAGCATTTTCTGCAGTTTCTTCTCTGCTCAGGAGGCCATACTTTCTGGAAAAGAATGAAACTGAAGAGAGATTATCGGTCATGCGTTCTACCAGCATGAGGCGAGTGCTCTCACTTGGAGGCCACATCTTGATGGAGAATTCTCTCTCTGCCTGGTTGTTTGTTGATCCCAGAAACAATGCAACTCGCAAAACCCAAAGCGTCAAATGCTTCTCATAACCCAAACGCAACTTCAGAAACTAGTAGTCGGTTGTCCTTCCCAGTACAATTGGCTGACCACATTGTCAAATCTATTAATTGTCAATACATTGAATGACGTGAAGCCTGCAATAACACTTGAAAGATATTAGCCAATTAAATTGTGACAAATTCATAAATTTTTTATTAAAAAAATTATATATATAAACTCCCTAAGTTAAACATTAGAATTTTTTCAAAAATTTGAAAGTCAACCTTTAACTAATGTAAAGTCAGCGATGAACTCATCACTATAGTCCCTGCCCTTGGCCTTCTGGCAGGGACTAATAATGATGTATATTAAAACTCAAGCTATTGTTTTTATTCATGACCTCAAAAGCAACATAAGACAATAAATGACTCAAATGTACCTCAAAAGCAACATAAGACAATACATGACACAAATGTATCTCAAAAGTAGCATAAGACAATACATGACTCAAATGTGTGTTGTTCTTCTAACAAAAAGTTAAAATGAAATAATTAATTAAGCATGGCTCACGTGAAAAAAGTTAGTTATAACTTTGTATTGTAGATTGATAAATGTACCTCAAAAGTAGCATAAGACAATACATGACTCAAATGTGTGTTGTTCTTCTAACGAAAAGTTAGAATGAAATAATTAATTAAGCATGGCTCACGTGAAAAAGTTAGTTATAACTTTGTATTGTAGATTGATATTTAAGTATCCATATGTAAAATATGGTAACTTGAACCTTTCAACAAAATAATGCACCAAAACAATGCATGATTTACAAATAATAAATATATTAAATATTCACAACATAGAATAGATGTATATTAAAAAGAATAATGATGTATATTGAATCTCAAGCTATTGTTTCTATTCAATACAAAGCAATGAGCTATCATGATTTCAAAAGTAGTATAAGACAATACATGACTCAAATGTGTGTGGTTCTTTTAAGAAAAAGTTAGAATGAAATAATGAATTAGGTATATGTATAATGAAATAATGAATTAGATATATGTTTAATTTGAAAAAATTATAGTTATAATTTTGTACTAAACATATGTAAGATATGTATTAGTGTGAGTAGTTAAGATATGTAATAATGTGAGTAGTGTGATTATTGTTTGGATTTTGTGTTTTGGGATGAATAATGATTTTTTTTAGTTTTTTTTTTAGTTGACTATGTTGTTTGTGTGAATATGATTTTATTAATAAAAATAAGGTGTATTTGGTTCATTATGTTATGTTTTAACGATAAATTGGAGTATTTGTTATGAGAATGACCTAAGTTCAAATCCTAGTATGCATGTTTCTTCGTTGCATGGGGTTTGTTAGACGTGGTGATTGATTATATTGATTAAACCCCAAGTATTTAGACTTGGGAACCCCCCTAAAAAATTTCATGAACCTTGTCAAATAGACTTTACTCTCCCTTAACTATGTTATCTTGCGCTTGATTGATGAGTGTGTGTTGTTGGTTTAAATGCTTGAATAGAGATGTGCATAACTTTCACGCTTTCGAATGTGGCCTTGTTACTTTGCATCAAGTTCCATCATGAATCTGATTTACTTTTCAAGACTTTTCTTTTTCATGTTCCTCATATTAAATGCACCATGTGCTTATGGTTTTATCCTATTGATTGATTTGATTGAAGAGCTTTAATTTGGTGCTTACATAACATTGTCATGATATTAGTGACACAAAGTAACGACGTCATTGCAAATCCCATGAGAACACAATCATCCAATGGTGACATGTATAAAAACAAGTGCATTAATGTGTGAACACCAACAAGTGTGTGTATGTGAAATGATTTGTGAAGAAGACATGTATAAGAAAGAAGAATCTTAATGACATCAATTTGCATTTTCACAATGTTGTAAGGCATTCTAATAACCCACATGGATGCAAACCTATATTGATGGATGCCAAGTCCCAATGAGGGTGCATAAGGGGGTTTTATGTGCATGTGACACAAGGCAGCATGATGGGTGGAAATAGGAAATTCCAATGAGTTTTGAAGCCCATAATATTAATGTCTAACTCTTTCTAAAATTATAATACCATTCTAAGACTTCACACAAGATTATGTCTAATGAAAGTGAATTGGCACTTGAACCGCAAGTGGCCAAGCATGGAAATTTAGACATAATGTGAGAGGAAAAGTGATGGTTGCAATGCTTAATCATGCCCTCTTACCTTGTTTAATTATTATAGTCATCCCTAATCATTTAAAGGCATTCTTGTGAGTTTCTGAGTGAAATGGTGGCCCTAGCCAAGTTTTCCTCATTAATGCGTTTGGCACTTGGGGTCCACCTTCACTGATTAAATTTAGTGCCACACATGAGGGTCTTAGTAACATCAACAACCCACATAAAACATTATATAGCAAGGATGAAGGAGATGCATAATTTTTTATTTTAATTTTAGTGAAGCACCACTCTAAATGAAACCTAGAAATTTGCCTCTGAGGCCCTTCGACATGTATTTTAGGTGTGTAGCTGAATTAATTTTTGGATCTCCAAAAGAGATTTACTATATGTTTTTGGAGTCTACAAACTCAACACAACTAATAGAATTGGATTCCTAAGATCACAAGTAGGAAAACATGCATTATGAAAATTCCATGTCAATAAGGCAATTTGAACTTAAGGGGTTATAAAAGGTATGAAACTGCACTACTACATTTAGGGTCAAAAAATTAATTCATTACAACTTTAATTTCAACAAAATACTTTGTGTCAATTTTGGCCTCAAAATTTGGTGTAACCGCAAAAAAAGAGCTAGCATTGATACATCCATGCTTTTATATGTTGTATTAGTTAAATATAATCAACAACTAATAGAAAATGACATTTTAGTCCTTAAGGAATTCATTTTAGAGAACAAGTTCTAAATTCACCATGTTTTAGAACATTTCTTTATTTAACCTTGAAGTGAATTAGGATTTAGTAGATTGGAATGGATAATCATGATGGACTTGGTGATTTCGCATTATCATCGTAATCGTCATTCTAAAAATGGTTTAAGATTACATTTATTTATCCATGTTTAAATGTCATTTTCTCCACATCTAAATGCCAATTTATCCATGTCCTAACATTGCTTTAATTATAAGCATGTAAAAATTGGAGCACATACCTATGTGGGGTTTGTTTCATAAGTAGGGGTCAGTAAAATGACATTTTCTTGTAGATGAAAAGATAGAATTAGTATGAAATTATGGAAAAAGGAATGAGGATGATGTTCATGTTAACACACTTATACTGAGAGGGGGGTGAATTTGTAACACCCTGTTTTCCCCCATGATTGTAATTATTCTAAGACTTCATATAATGTGATTATGAAGCTTGTAATTATGTTTTGATTAATGAGAAACACTAGAGAACTAACTGAGATGGAAAATCCTTGAAAGTATTGGCCATGATGCACAAGCAGGAATTGATGAAGTGGGTTGGTCAGGTGGAGCTGAGATGTTTTCAGTGAATAAAATAGGAAGCTTTATTAGAAATCCAACATATGCCTGCAAGGCATAAATACACCTACCAGCATACCTAGGTTGCGTGGAGCCACATGACTAATTAAGGAAGTCAGTATTGGTGGTTGGATCAATTAATAATTGCTGACAATCTTGATCTCTTGATGAATACAAAGGGTGAACTGAATAACCTGACAAACAAGACATGACACCCATGCATTTTCCCCTTCAATAATTTGGACCCCTGATAGTAGGTCACATCTGGAAGAAGTCACAGGAACCTTGAGGGGATTGATGGAAGAAGAGGTCAAAGGTGGAAAATCACCACTAGATGCATAAGAAGACACATAATAGGTAGAGGCATAGAAGAAGAGGGAGATACAGACAAGAGTATAAGAGAATGCGAGGAGGATTGGCTCACAGAAGCAGATAGAGGGAGAAAGTGAGTAGCAGAGTCATGAACAGATGGTGCGATGAACATATGTGTTCACCTACATAGATCTGAAATATAATAGAAATTGGAAAGATTTTCTTGATGAAAATAGGAATATTTTCCAAAGGATTAATGATCACCATGGAACAAAGAAGACTTGAATCCAGACTGGAGCTGTAGAGTACTGCAACTTGATACTCATTGGAGAGAAACTAACACTGGTAAGGGAGGTCATCGAGGGACTCTATAACAAAGAAGAGACTCCTTGTGTAGAGGAAATCCAATCGGGAGGGTACTTTATAAACCTATGCAAGTCCTAAGCTCAGTGGGAAGGGGAAAACTCCTATTGTTTCCAGTGGAGGAAGGATGTTAACCTTCTTGGATCATTATAATTTTGAGAACCAATTGAATCATTCCCCTTGTGATATCATGGCTTGGCATGGGTGTGGCATGTTGTAGGAAGGCACTCTGCAGCATATCCTAAGCAGGGATGATTTTAAGGATGGAAATTTTTTTTAAAATGTAGAAACCCCAACGAATTTTACTAATCCTTCATATGCCAACTATAAATGTTTCACAATATTTTTGTAAAAATATTCAAATTTCTGAGGATTTTATATAGTTTTTATAAATTTTTGGCAATTTTTAAGGTAAAATATTTTATCCTATAGAATTTGGGTGAATCATTTTTAAAATAATGAATCTCATTTTTAGAAAAACCATGGAAATTAGCCCATGAGCAAAATTTAGCCCCTAAAATCATCCATGAGATTCCTAAGGTTGGGAGGAAAGGTGTCCTCACTGAGTCAGTTGGCTACTGATAATTTCCCTAAATAGATAAGTGTATAACTTGACTTGTTTGATGCATGTTGATGATGTAAACATGTGATTTTCTAATTTACATTGGAATTATGTAAAAATGAATTGAACTCCCAAGTAAAATGGAATATGTTTGTTTGTTTTCATTGCTTAACCTGTTAACTCATGAAAACAAGCAAAGGATGGGTAGTTTATATCCCCGAGGATCTTACAATTGTGGAGGAAATATTGCAAGACATGGACAAAATATTCACCCGAGGTTAGCAGAGGAAATACTCTTGTGCATGGGGGAGGTCTTTGTGCCATTCAAAGAGCCTCAGTCTTGTTAAAATTATCACCTGTGTTATATGGAAGGCTTGCAAGATATGCAAACTTTGTTCTCAAGGAAACAAGAAATCCTTAGTTGGTCTTAGAGTGGTTTTCAAGTCCTCAAAGACCCGGTAAACCTTAGAAGATCAGTTTGTTGGAGTTTCCAAATCAACTAAGTCCCAAATTGGATTGTCATCCTAAGAAATACCTAGGTTTGAGTTGGAATAACTCATGGTCATTGATTTGGTATGACAAGTAGATCCTGAACCTTTGTTGGGGAAGGAATAAATGTTGGGAATGGTTGAGTGTCTGGACTTGCATGGAGTGAGACAACTACGAAAACCCATATTCGTCAGTAGCTATCGGTTCATTGGGAGTCCCTCTAGTTCACTTGGTGAGTGACAAAAAGGGAGGGATGACATCATGATGATGTGGTGTGTCAACATGGAAGTTAGCGTGTCCTTGGGATGACACGTGTTAGATATGATCAATCAGAATCAGATTAGTTCCAGTTGAGTGAGAGGGCCCTTATGTTATTGCATTAGAAACATTAGTCGTTGATTTGGCACAATGACATATCTCAACCATTTGTCGAAGGATGGAGCTGGCAAGATGTTCAAATGTTGAGGTTTGAATGAAGGCCTGATGATGTAGAAGACCTTGAGAAAAGTAAATATTGTAGATCTATTGGAAGTGACCTCGGTGGGGTTTAGACAGTTGATATCATCCATTTCGTCATTGCAACATAGATGGTTGACGATTTGAGTGATAGGCTCAAGAGAGATGTCGATGATGAAAATGTTTTTGAATCATTGATCTATATAAAGATATTTCATGGACCCCTAGTCGTATATCAAAGAGCATGTAGGGAGAAACAATAGTTGTAGGTCCCACATGTTCACCCTAAAATAGGTTTAAGGAATGAGCATTAATCGTCATACATATTAGAGACACAAACATGATCATATCCATTGGAATTCAGGGTTCAATAGTCATTGGATCTGGAGAAGAGTCCATTAGAGCTTGGTAATTGGGGTGATCTATAACCTTGTGGAAGGAGAACCCTAAAGATGATGAGGAAAGGCCCAAGTGATCAGATCCATTGATCTAGAGATCCTGATGGGATAGGTGGATGGTGCCAGGCCAGGTATCCCATCAGTACCATGTAGGAGAGCATGAGTGATTGGGAGCCAAGTGGATTCCACATGGAAATGAGGTGGAATTGTCCATTGAAATCCCAAAGACTTCGAGAGGATATAACTTTTTATCTAGAACTTATTTTTGAGCATAATTCCAATCCTTGGAAAGTTCATGGTGAACACAATCCATCTATGGGATTCATATGGTGGAAAAGAACTAAATTGAAGAAGAGGAAAATTCGATGCCCTGCTAGTTTAAATAAGATTTAGGGGTCAGGTGCGTTAGAGAGTGGTATTAGATCAGAGTTCATACTCTACGTTTGAATGGGTTTCCAAGACTGCTTAAAATTATTTAAGAAATATTAAGAATTATTATTCTAATAAATGCATACTATAATGTTTATGTATGTAATGGTTAACAATGTTTTTCTATTTCAGCATGTAGGATAGTGGAAGTGAATGGTGCAGTGCAACATGGAAGAGGCATCGCATTTTAGGGATGAGGAATTCGATGGCCATAGGTGTTGGGTTGTTATATTCTTTGCAGTCAAATTCTAGTCAAGGTGAATTGACTGATGATCGAAGGTCGAGGTGGATCGACAACAAGTCAAAGGTCAAGGTAGTCGACTGGGTAAAGTCAAAGTCGAAGATATTGACAACAGTTAAACCAACAAGAGGTCGAAGTGCATGCATGAGATGACCGACTAGAGACCGAATGAAGGTTGACTAGTAATCTGAATTGGAGTCGACTATAACAGAATCTAAGGATTTGTAGCCAGTGATCTGCATGGATTTATAATCGTTTTTGGGTGCCAATTATTTAGGTTTTTTCCTGTTGTAAATACTATAAAGAGGCGTTTTGTAAGGTCGTAAAGGCTAATGAAAAATATGCTAATGTATGTGTAAATCATAGTTTGTTGGTCATGTAGATGTAAGCTGGATTGGCTATAGGGTTGTTCTTGTGTAGGAAAGAGGGTATGATGTCGATTGTGTCTTAGATGTGGACCAAGGTTAGACATGTAATCTTTTATTAAGATTTAATAAGACAACAAGAGGGAATAATTCTCAAGGAATGATGGTTTTCTTGGTTTGGGTTTTCAAGGTAAAATCTCTGTGTACTGTGTGATTGCTTTGTCATTTATGTTCTTGATTAAAGTATTCTTCTCTTTTGCTAGGTTTAGTGTGGAAGTGTCTCTCATTTCCTAACAAGTGGTATCAGAGCTTAGTTCTACCCTGACAAGTGTGTTATCAGAGCTGTGTTATGCTTTGATGATTGTATCAAACCTTGATTTACCAATATTGAATCTGAGAACTAAAACCTAGGTATAGAAAGAGTTGTAATTCATAAATTGTGTTAAAGATCCTAGTAAAGAATGGAGAGAAGTTCTAGGATAGAGATAGAAAAATTCAATGGCTAGAATTTTGAGCTTTGGAAGCTTAAAATGGAAGATCTTCTTATAGATCGAGAACAATGGACATTGGTCTGTCTAGGTACCCAGCTGATAGGCATGTCAATGGAAGAGTGGGAGAAAATCGAAAGAAGAGAAAGAAGTACGATTTGACTTGGTCTTACAGATTCAGTATTGTTGAATGTATCCGGTGAATATTCAGTGAAGAAACTGTGGGACAAGCTGGGAAGCTTATACCAGTCGAAATATCTGGTAAATAAGTTGTTTCTTAGAAATAAGCTGTATCCTTTGAGAATCTGTGATGGTAGTTCGGTGACTAAAAATTTAAATGTGTTTAACACCGTGTTAAGCCAGTTATCATCTATGGATATTATGCTCACTGAGGAGGAGAAGTGTATAAGCTTATTATGTTCTTTTCTAGACTCCTAGGATAGCTTAGTCACGGCTATTGGGAGTAATACAACCACACTTGTGCTAGAGGATGTGGTTTCTTCTATACTATCGAAAGAAATGAGAAGGAAGAACATGGAAGGATCAACCAAAGGTGCTCTATTAGTGAGAGGTTGACTGATAAACATAGATAAAGGAACATTATCTGGTATAAATTTCAAGTTGAAGGGTAGATATAAATTCCCAGTTCAGTCGACGTGAAGATGTTGGAAATGTGGTAAAGATGGGAATTATAAAAAGGACTGTAAGTCTAAGGAAACAAAATCTAGTGTTGGATCCGACAAGAAGAAGTCGACTGAGAGAAAGACGACCCTAGTAAGGGAGGTGATGTGTACGTAGCATCGACCACTACACAATTAGATCAATATGTTTGGTTGTTTGACTCTAGATAATCCTATCATATGACACCACATAAAGAATGGTTCTATGAATATGAATGATATGATGGGGGTGATGTGTTCTTGGGGGATGACTCCACAACCAGAATTGTCGGACGAGGCAGAGTCCAACTTATACTATAGGTGGGAGGAAAAGAACCCTTCAAGGTGTGCTACACATTCTGGGTTTGGAAAGAAACCTGATATATGTCAGCAAGATGAGTGATGCAGGTGTGCATACTCTATTTCAGAAGGATTCATGCAAGGTGGTCAGAGCTGCGATGGTATTAATGAAAGGAGTTCATATTGGAACCCTATACAAGTTGTTAGGGAATGTCGACTCAACTAGATGTAACAACATCGTTACTCCTGAAATTGACTCAATTGTGACTTGACTCGACTCAACTTGAATTCGAATCAACTCGAATCGACTCAAGCTAAGTTGGTTCAAACTGACTCAACAAGACATGATAAAATCGACCCAACCAGGATATGGCATGAGAGGATTAGACACATTGGAGAAACAATACTTCAAGTTATGCAAAGAAAATGTATGGTCGAAGGGTTTCTTGAATGTGGTTTAGAGGTCAACTTTTGGGAACATTGCATATATGGAAAACAAAGTTGGGTGAGGTTCCCATCTAGAGTGACAAGGGAAATTGGGATTTTAGAATTGGTGCATAATGATGTGTTTGGCCTGGTTACAGTTACTTCACTTGGTGGATCCCTGTATTATGTCTCCTTCATAGATGATTTTTCCAGGAAGACATGGATATATTTCTCGATGAAGAAATCAAATGTTTTATAAATATTTAAGGAGTTTAAATTTCTTGCGGAAAACCAAAAAGAGAAAAGGATTAAGGTGCTGAGAACTAACAATGGTGGTGAATTCTATGGAAAATACTTTGATCAATTTTGTACGCAGTGTGGCATAGCATGCCAAAATACCACACCATATACCTCACAAAAAATGGATTTTCTGAGAGTATGAACAAAACGTTGATGGATAAGTCAAGAAGCATGCTTAGTGGTGTTGGGATTGCATAAGAATTCTAGGTGGAGGCAGTCGACACTGCAAGATATTTGGTGAATATGTCTCCTTTATTAGTGCTAGTCAATACGACTCCACATGAGGTATGTTTAGGTAATAAAACTTTGGTTTCACATCTCAAAGCATTTGGTTGTGATGCATTTGTACATGTTCTCAAGGAAAAGAGGAGCAATATGGACAAGAAGGTAGTCAAATGTATTTTCATTGGGTACAAAGAAGGAATGAAAGGATATAAGCTATGGGATCCTACATAAAGGAGAACAATGTATAGTAGAGATGTGGTCTTCAGAGAAGATAGAGGTAAGTTTGATTCTGAGGAAGTTGCTCAGAATGAGAATAATCATGAGACGGTGCAGTTTAAACTGAGGAATGAAGAAGATGATTCAGACGAGTCGATTGAATCTGAGGAAGAGGTGGAACAAAAAAATACGGTGGTAAGGAGGTCAGAAAGAAAAAGAAAACCAATCGAAAGGTATAGTATTCCTAACTTTCGTTCTGTATTCATGCTAACTACCATTGACGATGATCCCAAGTCGGTCAGTGAGGTACTCTACTTAGAAGAGGGTAAAATATGGAAGGACGCCATGGTCGAAGAGATGGAATCCTTGCACAATAATGAGACATGTGATTTAGTCAATTTACCTAGTGGAAGAAATCTCGTCAGTAGAAAGTGGGTATTCAAGAAGAAGATGAATGTTGCAGGACAAGTCAATAATTTCAAATCTTGACTGGTAGCGAAAGGTTATTCCCAAGTCGAGGGAGTCGAATTCAGTGAGATTTTTTCTCTTGTTGCAAAACTAAATTCCATTAGAGTACTAATGTCTCTAGTTGCAGAATTCAATCTGGAAATAAAACAGATGGATGTGAAGACAATGTTCCTACATGGGGAGCTGGAAGAAGAAATATACATGAAACAACCTAAAGAATTTGTCGTAAAGGGAAAGCAATAGTCGGTGTGAAAACTGAAAAAGATCCCTCTACGACCTAAATAAATCACCAAGGATGTGGAACCAAAAGTTCGACACATACATCCTTAGTTTTGGATTTGTGAGAAGCAAATATGATCACTACATATATTCCAAGGAAGAAGGTGGGATTTTAATATATGTAGCTTTGTATGTCGATGACATGTTGTTGATTGGAAACAACATGATTGCAATAAAGGAGGTGAAGAAGAATATATCCTCCAAGTTCGACTTGAAGGATCTTTGTGCAGTTAACTTCATTCTGGGAATGGAGATTAAGAGAGATCGGGACACTAGAAAACTCCAGTTGAATCAAACAAAGTACATTGAAATAGTTCTGAAATGGTTCAACATCAAAGATTGAAAACCAATGAAGGTGCCAATTCCTATGGGAGCAAGGCTTACTGCTGAACTATAACACCCCGGTTTTAACCCTTATGAACTAGAATGTATTATGTAATTATAACTTAGGATGGTGAGTCGGTAAAGTTGGAAAGGGGATAGAGTGCCTAGAAATATAATACATACATCTCTCTCTCTCTGTGTGTGTGTGTGTGTGTGTGTATATATATATATATATATATATATATTAATAAAATACATCATTGAATTCCAGACAGACAAGGAGAAAAGAGATAGGGGTCTTAATGGGATAAGTCTTTTTATTATATTTTATTTACCCATAATTGATTTTAGGGAGAAAAGTGGTTACATGAGATTGTTGGGAGGAAGTCCATGTGGTTTTTGTTTTCATGTAATTTACCTTGCAGGATATTTTAGGGGTTCACTTGTTCTTATTCATTCATTGTTACACCCTTCTCAATCTTTTATTTTTTGGTGTCTCATTCTTGCTAATTCGTGTGCTCTTGTTCTAAGCATGAAAATGAATGGTTGGAAGAGGATATCCATTGCTACATGGATGTAATAAATTAGTGATCATTCTAGCAGGGAATGGATTCTTGATATTAATGGCAGTTCAGAAAGAACTGTCCACAACTGAGAATCCTTAGAGTTTCTAGTAGGGAGATTTCCTAACCAGTAGCACTGGAGCCGTGGAGAGAAATGGGATAGCCGGAGGGACTGCATGGAAGAGAAAGGTGTTCATTTATTTGGTTTGTGTAGGATGAAGGGGAAAGAGAGATGGAAATTAGGATTTGTTGTGTGATTGTGAAACCTGAGAGATAGTTAGCCAACTATTGTGTGTTTTAGATTTGGCCTAGGACATGTCCTTTTGGAGTAAATGAACAAAAATTTCGATGGTTGGAAGGAATGTCCTTGGTCTGAAGCTAGTTGGTGAATGCTTACTTACAAATATAAGTGCTCTATGTGTTTTTTGTACAATGTATTTTCTGTTGTGTTAGCGTTGTCATTTTTCTTTCTAGTTAGAGTCGGTTCTAAGTCACATTGTGACCCATGCATGAAAACGTGTGAAGTTAGGTATGTACCACCGTGAGATCATCGTCAACAATTGGATGGTTGGACCTTGGAAATGGGAAGGGATGTCAGAGTCCAAACTTGTATAAGTGGTACGGGTATGTATTTTCCAAAGAGTCGAGTCTTGTTGAGAAACCAGTCTCTACGTGCCCAGGTCGAGTCAAGTAGTTACTGGAAGTTGCATTGGAAAGTACAACATGTTATTATCAGTTCATCATGAAGGTTGAAGGAATGAAAAATCACAACATTGGTATCATGCATGCCCAGAAAACTTTATGACATGTATCCTACATGCGGGGATTTGCAATGGAAAACCTGCAACTCAACTTGAAACATCTCATCACCATGAATTCACTGTCCTCCAACATGATTATTTCTTCTTCTCGAATCATTATAAATCTCGGATTCTCGGCACTCGTTTCAGTCGTAGAAC
>ML790751.1:96048-139182 GCA_009831015.1 Picea engelmannii | reverse complement strand
TTTGTGCACTTGCTAGATATACTATGCATGGAATATAAACTAGTCACTCCATGGAGAGCTCTCAGAGTGTAAAGAAAGGCACATAGAGCAACAAAATTGCAAGATCCAAGCCCCAAAATGACTAGGAGTCGTTCTCAACCAGAGCGATCATTCTCGAGGATGTGAAAGGAGTTATTCCTTTACCCGTAGAGAAGAACAGATCAAACCGTGAAGAACCTAAAGCAAAGGGTTTTCCATAGGAAGGGAAGACGATAGAAGCCTCGTCTCCTCAATAGAAAATGCCTCGAAGGAGGGGCAGGATGAGGAAGAACAAGGAAGTTGTGGGAGATCGATTTCCAGAAAATCAACTTACCAGATTGAAGGATGAAGAACTGTTCATGTGTGCCATCCGGCTAGAGCCTCCTGGAGGATCAAGCCGTGAAGACAGGAGAAGAACAAGGAAAGAGGATATCACAGGAGTGAATGATCAAGATCCATCTTAGTAATTGAAGTAGGAAAAGCTAGCCATCGCTCAACTCTATCCGGAAAACATGGACTTAAGGTGACAACTAGTGACAAAGACCATGGAAGCGTTAGCAGTGCAGGGTCACGAGGGAAACATGGAATGGCTAATAAGACAACTCGGAGAGGCACAAGACACCATTGTACAACTGCGAGAATCACAAATACTGATGGATGAAATGCATATAGAGTATTCTAGAGAATGGGAAGCGACCGATAAGGAGGCTCGTGTGGCTCTCGCTAGCGCGCAGAAAAATGAGCCTAGTTGACGATTGTCTCTGCATCTGCAAACACAAGACGAATCTTGGCAATTTTGAAGGACAAATTTCCCCAAAGCACTCTACCTTTTTTGATAATGACCACTCGCTGTGCACATTTTCCAGCAAATGAACGCGCAATGGAAATCAAAGTTGTTATAGCAGATAGCAAGTTCCTGACAGACACATGTTCGCTTGGACACTTGATCAAAGGGATACACTGACACATCGTTTTTTCATATCGATACCTGACCGATGATCATATCCTCATGGAATATTTGCGAACAGTCATGAGTAAATAGACGTGATTATTGTCTATTTTTGGGAAGTGCCATGCGAAGAGTCTACAGCACATGCTACTCATTTTTCCTAGTTTTAGGGTTAGCAGTTAGGAAGCAGGGTAGCCCAAGTGACACCCTCATTTATATATTCTATCTTTTCGATGTAAGCCAGGTTGGTTGGAAAATTTGATAGACGACAACCATTGTAAGTAATTTTAGTTTTTGACCGAAGTTTAATGTAAAGGTCCTGTAACTTGACAAAAAGATTCTAGTTGTCGCAGTTGGATGTATTGTGCCTCTTTCTTTGCGTATGTTCTTCCTATCATCTTTATTCATATCTTTTTCTATCTATTTTGGAACGAATTTTTGAACCTATGGATTCATTGTGCAATGCCCCTTGTTCGTGCCACTTAGACAAAACATTTTCTTCTAAGGCTAACTCTGAATTCACCCACAACGATGCTCCGAGTTACTTCCTGTGTTTTCTTCGGCCACACACACATTATGATTTTACACTGAAGATTGTTGATCGCCTAGCATTATCCTCTCAGGTTCAGTCACTGAGTCATTTGTCTCTATCATTCCCTCAAATTGAATCCATATCCCAAGTCTTACTTTCTTGCGCCAATATAACTAGAGCATGTTTTATTAAAGGTGTTAAATCTAGCCACTGCTTTCAAAGCCATATCCTGCGTGGATACCATGCATTCTGAGAGAGCCCTCTCCAGATCTGAAAGACTAGTTTCGGGTCTAAAAGTTGGTTGAAAAAGTTACCTTCGTCGTTTGATTATGAACCAAATAGATTTACGGAGTTCTAACATTCTAGAGCCACTGTC
Organism: Picea engelmannii; assembly: GCA_009831015.1. Classification (NCBI taxonomy): domain Eukaryota; kingdom Viridiplantae; phylum Streptophyta; class Pinopsida; order Pinales; family Pinaceae; genus Picea; species Picea engelmannii. The sequence goes on along the minus strand of ML790751.1, from coordinate 137,307 downwards.
AGAGATGAAATTGAATAGATTTTCCTTGGGAGAACAACTAACGTTGCAGTTTGACCCTTGAGCATAAAAAGGGGAAACAAATATGTATCATCTAAAAATCTTACCCTGGAGACTCCAGTCCAAAAATACCATTAGCTCAAAGTAGCTCATTTCAGGAACCCTGGCTCCAAATATGATTTATACCAGAGCAAATCCTGACCCAAACCCCACAGAGCCTATGCACGACCCCAAGATGATTATGCGCAAGACTAGAGAGAAAGCACCAGACCCGTTCTACTACCTAGATAGAAGCATGTCCTTGCCCAAAGATGGCATGCAGAGCATTGACAACCTTGAGTTTGATGCATTCTTCGAGCAAACTCTCTTCATGTCTAAGTCAGAAACTAGTTTGGATGAGATTGTTTTTGACCCAAAGAAATTCCAAGCCCTAGTATCAAATAATATCCCTTAGAATCTGAATCCTACTAGGTCTATGGATGCAAAATTTTCTCCCCTCATCCTACCAGCCCAATTGCATGACTTGCCTTAGAATTATAGCTAGAGAATCAGTCTCTACGATGTTGAGGGGAATGTTTCTGCTCAGAGGCACCTGGACTGGTTTAACGATTTCTTTGACCTGGAAGAGGTGGACTACGTAGATGAAAAAATGAGGCTATTTGCACAAATCCTTTTAGGAGATGTAATAAAATGGTTCAAATCCCTCCCTCCCGTGAGAATTCAAGAATTCGTCGCATTCGAGACATCGTTCCTAAATAAATAGGGGGACAAGAAAAACCTGTTACAGCTGCTAACACGATACAATAATATCAATAAATAATTGGAAGAGACAATGCAGTAATTCTCAGCCCATTTCCTAAAGGTGTACAACTCCATCTCTGCAAAATTCAAGCCCCCTCCAGTGCTGCGTAGTTGCGGTACACTGATTCCTTCGACAATGAGTTCACCTTGTTGTTGAGGGAAAGAAGATCAACGAGTCTATATGCTATAATGAGTAACATTGTCGAAGTCGAAGTAAACATGATGGCATTGGGAAAAATAAAATCGAGGTTCAACCGAGGTGACAAAATACCCCAAGGAGATGCACAACCATTGACGTCATGTTCCTCATATGAGAAATTTGACATGATGATGAAGAGCATGGAGAATTTGATGGAGAGAATTTTTATGGGAAAAAGACCTGTTTCTTGAGAATAGAACGACCCACAACCCAGGAATCAAAACCTTAGAAGGGGTCAAAACCCTCAGAACAGATATAGGGAACATAAAGAGAAAAGGGATCAAGGTGACTAGCAGGTGAGACCTCCTTTCCAGAACAACTACATGGATGAGTATTTCGACCAGACATTCAATGACCAGATGCATTGTTGCGATGACCAAAACCCGCGCATGTTCTTGAAAAAGAGCGAGCATGATCGGTATATGAGAAGAAACGAAGACTTCGTGCCAAAGACCGATGATTATATGATACTTGAAACATATGATGAGCCATATTGGGAGACATAAGAGTTCAGTAAAGGATATTAAAACACCATCATGTAGTTCCATAAGAAGTAAAACCTCCGGAGCAAAGACATGCCTACTAAGTCGCAAAAAACAAACCCCATAAGGAAGCCTATGGTGGACACCCATTCCACAAGCTGACCAGGGTCGGACAATGCGACCAAGAACATGACAGAGAAAACTAAGTCAAAGGAGGAGGTCCCCAAGAAATCTTCTGAGACAGGCAGGGAGGCGAGTGAAAAGGAGGTAGAGAAAACCTCTCCCCCTTTCAATTTTTAACAAGCGATGGCTAAAATAAAAATCTTTGTCCCATTCAATGAACTTATTAGAAAGGATGAGTATCGGGAAAAAAATCATTAAAATGATGAAAATAGGGGGGGACACCCGATACTCTGAATATTCAATATGATCACCCCGCTATCCTTTTTGGTCTGTGTGTTGAAGAGACAAGTGATACCGAAGACGTCCGTCCATTCTATGTCAGTCTGAAATTCCATGACATGACCCTACATAACTCCATGCTGGATTCCAATGCATCACACAACCTCATGCCAAAGGTGATCATGGATGAACTAGGTTTGGATGTCACCAAGTCGTACAAAGATATTTTCTCCTTTGATTCAAGGAAATTCAAGTGTTTGGGCCTTATAAAAGACTTAGTTGTGTCATTGGCTCAAATCCCCGCTAAGAACATGGTCATGGATGTAGTCATCATAGATATACCCCCAAAGTTTGGCATGTCACTATCAAGGTCATGGGCTATGAAGTTGAAGGGCACTTTGCAGATGGATATGTCATACACCACCATCCTTGTTTTTGGCCATGACAAAAGGTTGTACAGAGAAGTGCTACTGAAATACATGGTAAGAAACATGATGTAGCCAAACAATCATCCTATATATGTCATCGACATCGAGGTGGGTTCTTCTATATTCTACAATGACCTGAGTTTCAAAGAGGAAGAGCCGACAACCATCATAACAACAAATGAGAAAACTGCCCCAGAAACAATAGAGTGTGTCGACCCGAAAGACCACCTCGTAAACATGGAGTGGAACATCAGTTTTGATGGTGCCATCAGCAGAGATGGACCTGGGGTTGGTGTATGGGTAAGCCCCTCTGAAGAAAACACAAAATTTTTCTCATACAAGATCATGTTTGAATGCACTAACAACATGGCTGAGTATGAAGCACTAATCCTGGGATTGAAAGTTTTGAAAGAATTGGGCGCGCAAAAGATAACAATGTGCGGAGATTTTGAGCTGATCATAAATCAGGTAAAGGGTGTGTATCAGACCAAACACCCTCGACTAAGAGCGTACAAAAATATGGCTTCAGACCTCCTCGAAGGTTTTTTAGAGTGTGACCTAGCTTTTATCCCCAGAGAGAAATATCAGATCACTGATGCATTGGCCACCTCAGCTTCGGTTTTTAAGATCCCCATATTTCCAAACAAAAGATACGAAATTGAGTTCAAGCATAGGCCAGAGGTGCCTGATAATATCAAACAATGGCAAGTGTTTGATGATGACAAAGAGGTGGAAAGGTTCCTCCTTATGAGCGACGATTTTTCCAATACAAACATTGATGAGGAATTTTGCGGCGATGAAGATGAGAGCATGGATGCGCGCAATAACGACGACCCTTTTCAAAACCAGATTGCTGGAAGGGACATAATACAACTGAAAAATAATGTTATTCCAAAGGGATTGGTGCTTCTCAAAAAGATATTTGATGAAAATGATGTGGCTAAGAACCCCAAGATCATTGCAAGTGAAGAAGATGTGGAAGACTATAACATTGGGACTGAGGAGAATTCTAAGATGGTAAAATTATCAAAGACACTTAGTCTAGAGGTCAAGAAAGACTATGTAAAGCTCATGAAAGATTTCCTGGACATCTTCGCATGGAGCTATGATGAGATGAAGCTATATGACATGAAAGTAATCCAACATGCTATCCCTCTTAAGGAAGATCAGAAACCTTTCAAGTTGAAGTTGAGACGAATAAACCCCTTGTTGATTCCACTGATCGAGAAGGAGGTAAAAAATATTTTCGATGCTAAAATTATTGTTTCTTTGAGATTCTTGAAATGGGTAGCTAATCTGGTACCTGCAAGAAAGAAAAGTGACGAGATAAGACTATGTGTAGACTTCTGGAATTTAAAGAAAGTGTCTCTCAAGGAACACTACCCCCTTCCTAAAATGGACTAGATCCTGTAAAAAGTGGTGGGGTCCCAGAAGATGTCTATGCTATATGGGTTCTCAAGATATAATTAGATCATGGTCCACCCAGACGACAGAGAGAAAACAAATTTCACAACTCCATGGGGAACGTTCATGTATGCCAGGATGTCGTTCAACCTGATGAACATTGGAGGCACTTTTCAGAGGGCAATGGACATCTTGTTTGCTAATGAAAAGGAAAAGTTCATTATGATTTATCTGGATGAAATCATAGTGTACTCTGCCTCCAACAAAAAGAATCTCGAGCAACTGAATAAGTTTTTCCAGAAGTACAGGAAGTTCAACATATCACTAAATCCAAAGAAATCACATTTTAGGGTGGAAGAAGAAAAGTTGTTATGGCACATCATTTCCAAGGAAGGCATTAAGATATACCCCAACATGGTTGAAGGAATCCTGAATATCGGCACCCTACACAGTAAAAATGAAGTGCAATCTTTCCTGGGAAAGGTGAACTTCTTGAGGAGATTCATCCCAAACCTAGCGAAAATCATAAAATACATAAATTGCATGCTCAGGAAGAGAAACGAGATTAAGTGGAACCCAGAGGCCAAAAAGTGTTTTGAAGATATCAAAGTGGCACTGACTAAAGCACCTGTGCTATCCAGGCCAGATTTTATGAAATATTTCCTCCTGTTTTCATTCACCTTAAAACACACTATTGTCGGCGTGCTGTTGTAGAAAGACAAGCAGAATTTCGAAAAACCTATAGCTTATTTCAGCCGGACGATGCGTGATTCTCCACTAAGGTATGAAATTATGGAAAAGTAGGTGTATGCCTTACTGAAAGACTTGAAAGAGTTCAGGACATACATATTGCACTCCCATGTCATCGCTTGTGTTCCTAGTAGTTCAGTAAAGGATATCCTGACTCAACTTGACTCGGAAGGAAGGAGAGGCAAGTGGATAAGGGCTATGCGGGAATACGATATTGAGATCAAGCCTATAAATATGATCAAGGGTCAGGGTCTTGCAAAGTTAATGGCACAGTCAGACCACGATGCTATAGGAATGAATTTCATCATTGATCTGTTGGAATGCTCTCAAGAAGAAAAATATGCTTAGGTGCCTCAACATTTCATTGATTCACCATGGTATGATGACATCATCTATGTGTTGGAGAATCTCTAGGATCCTCTAGGTGTGAGTAAGACCAAATCCAGGTTTTGCAATATTAAAGAGGCTAAGTTATGCATCCTAGACAATTCACTTTACTGGAAAGACCTCGAGGGAATATTGTTGAGCTATTTATTGGAGGATGACGTGGAGCGGGTTATATAAGAATTCCACAAAGGAAAATGTGGAGGACACCACTATTGGAATACCACCGTGAAAAAAATCCTGAGAGCAAGTTATTACTAGCCTACAATTTTTTCTGATGTGTATAAAGAGGTCTCTAGATGCCACAAATGCCAAATTTTTGATGGAATAAGAAAGCTGCAGCCCTTGCCACTAAAGACAATCTCAGCAGAAGGGTCTTTCATGCAGTGGGGTCTATATTTCATAGGGGAGATAAATCTTCCATCCTCTGCATAGCACAAATGGATACTCACGCCCACCGACTATTTCATGAAATGGATAGAGGCAATCCCCACAAACCAAGATAACGACACACTCATCATCCAATTTCTGGAGACAAACATATTTTTGAGGTTCGGGTTTCCCATTAAGATCATAACAGATAATGCAACCGCATTCAAGTCTAAGAGGATGGAGAAATTTTTTCAGGATTATAACATAACCCTGGGGCATTCCACGATGTACTATACACAAGGAAACAGATTAGCAGAATCCTCAAATAAGAGCATGACCAGGATCATCAAAAGTCTCCTGCAAGACAGCAAGAGAGCCTGGCATAAAAATCTTATCTACATATTGTGGGTTGATCGGGTTACCACCAAGAAGTCTATATCAACGTCACCTTTCTAGATCATTTATGATGCAGATGAAATATTCCCTACTTTGTTGGGACTGCTTGTCAGGAAGTTGTTGCAAGAACATGAGGCTAAGACAAATGATGCACAAAGGAGGATAAACCAGCTAATTCAAGCACAACAGGTGAGGGAGCAGGTGTATCATTGGTCGCAAATCCATTAGGTGAAGATAAAGAAAGATTTCAATAAGTGTTCTAAGCCAAAGGATTTCCATTTGGGTGATCTATTCTTGAGATGGGGTGTGAGAAATGAAGACAAAGGAAATCACGAGAAGTTCGACCATCTTTGGACAAGCCCTTTCAGAATCAATGATCATTGCGGGAGAAATGCTTATTTTCTAGAAGGATTAGATGGATAATGCTTTGGTTGGGGGCCTATAAATGACAGGTTCCTCAAACATTACCTGATGCAATAAATTTCGTTTAAATTCATTCATCATTTTAAATAGTCATTTTATTTTTTCATTGAGTCAATAGGTCAACAGAAGATTGAAGCCCGAAGTGAAGGCCCTAAGTCTATGCTAAATTTTTAGAAGTTGTGTCGATAGGTTTAGTTTGTTTTCTATCTGTCACTTACTTCTCTCAGTATCTGAAGGTTGAATAAATCCCAATGGTCAGGTACCTGGTTTACTATTCTTTGCTACCTCATGGGGAGGATAACATCCCCGTTGGAGCTAGTTGTTAGTGCTGCCATTTTTATTTCCAGTTAGAGTCAGTTCTAAGTCACGTTGTGACCCATACATCCAAACATGTGAAGTCAAGTATGTAGCATTGTGAGGTTGAGTTCAGCAAGTGGTCGGTTGGCCCTTGGAAATGGGAAGGGATCTCAAAGTCGAAGCTTGTATAAGTGGTATGGGTATGTGTTTTCCAAAGAGTCGAGTCCTGTTGAGAAACCAGTCTCTACATGCCCAGGTCGAGTCAAGTAGTTAATGAAAGTCACATTGGAAAGTACAACATGTTATTATCAGTTCATCATGAAGGATGAAGGAATGAAAAATCATGGCATTTGTATCATGCATTCCCAACAAAATTTATCGCCAGTATCCTACACGCAGGGATTTTCCATGGAAAACGTGCAACTCGAATCAAAACATCTCGTCACCATGAATTCACTATCCTCTAGAATGATTCTTTCTTCTTCCCGACTCGTTATAAATCTCGCATTCTCAGCACTCATTTCAATCGTAGAACCAGGTCCACACTTTGTTTGTAATTTTCCTTGCCAGTCTAGTTGTTTCAGATCCCCCCCCCCTTTGTGCACCTATTGGATATACTACGCCCGAAATATACACTAGTCGTTCTATGGTGACCTCTTAGAGCATAAGGAAAGGTGCGTGGAGCAGCAGAATTGCAAGATCCAAGCCCAAAAATGATTGGGAGTCATTCTCACCCGTAGCGAGCATTCCCAAGGATGTGAAAGGAGTTATTCCTTTACCCGCAGAGAAGACCAGATCAAACCGTGCAAAACCTGAAGAGAAGGGTTTTTCACAGGAAGGGAAGACAATAGAAGCCTCGTCTCCTCAACAGCAAATGCCTCAGAGGAGGGGTAGGCCGAGGAAGAACAAGGAAGTTGTAGGAGGTGGGGGTGAACCATGTATATCTGTGTTTCTCTTCTTTGTGCGATGTGTTGGTGTATTTATGTGTTATCTACTAAGTGCTTGATATAGATAGATATGTTTATTCTTTGTTCTTATGATGAATCTGGATGCTATATCTAGCTTATGTGAACATGCTTAGTGCTTGAATCTGCTAGATATGATCCATTTCCTTATGCTAAGTGCTTAAATACATTAGCTCTGAATGAATGTTGTGATGCTTTGTTTTATCTACGGAGTAGATATTGGTTAAATATTGGTGAAATGTCGATGCTAAGTGCCCTATTAAGTATTAGAATCATAGATCTGTGTCCCAACTAAGGTTTAAGACACTAGAGTCCTTCAACCACCCCTTCCTCTACCTCGGGTGAGACTTCATCTACTTCGCAGGCGTTGCCGAAAGGGCCAGTAGCTAGGGTTTTGTCGGTGCGTTGTTGTAGCATTGAACCCTGGGTCTACCCTTGTGCCAACAAACTACTTTACACCTATGTTCGAGTGGGTCTGTTTTCATACCCCTCATATATTTTGTGATTTCCCATATCATGGGATGGATTTCTGATGTCATCCAGGCATGCGTCTTCCACCTGGGGAGGACTAGGATGACATAGGTGCTTATATGATACTTTTTTATTTAGGATTTGTTGTTGAGTGTATATATGTGTATATTGTTGGTATTGATACAAATTCATTGGTTTGGTCATGCAAATGTAGTACCCAGTGACCCTGAGTAAAATGTTGCTTGGGGGTTGGCTGGCGAGCATGTATAGGAGGGGTGGACCAAGAAGCATTGTCGGTTTGATGATCAGGGGGAAATCCTAGCACATGCAATGGGGGAAGGTACAACACATGCAGTGGGAGTAGGAACAGTAGGGGGTCATGGTAGAGTTGAGCCTGGGGCATGAGACCAGGATATGGAGGAGTTGTATAGGCACCTTAAGGGTGTCCTAGATAGAGTTCCTGAGGACTTGTGGCTTCAGATCCAAGATGAGAGTATCTTGGAATTATGCATTGGTGGGGAACCACACTGGAGGTCATTGATTCGACGGGAAGAAGTTGTGGGTGTGGATATGACGGGGAAGATTCCTGCTGTGAATATTCCTCTTGGGGGAGCTCCACTAGCTGGTGATGATGTACCACACCTAGGGTCACCCTAGGTGGTAGGAGGACCTCATATAGGTTGGTATTGATTTTGTATTATATAGGATTTGTTTTGAACTCCATATTTTGTATAGATATGATGAGAGGACCTAGTCATGGAGCTAAGGTGTATATGTGTGTATTTTTGTATCAAAAACATGAGTGATCTATATATGAGTAGACCTTTTGGGACATGTGTGTATGTATTTGATAGTTATTTTTGTTTTATTTGTTGATGGATGAATGAAATACATATGTTAATGCGATGAATGACAATATACTAATTGATTAGCTATGTTATCTTCCATTTGGTTGTGGTTTCTAGTAATATGAACAAATGTGATTGACTCAAAATTTTGTAGCAGAAGTTTGACTTGCAAGTACTTGCGATATAGGCATGGATAAAGGACATGATACATGTTGTTGAGCTGCTAGAAAATGAGATGAGAAATGCCAAGGTAATGAATATGAAGGTGACTAACCTCACAGAGGAGACTAATGAAGACAACATATTCATCTTAGTTATTGGTGTCAGGGCTGAGGCATATGTCGTTGGAGTGGAGAAACACATGTTCAGGGGTGTAAATGGCCGAGGGCATTGAGGTAAGATTCTTGGTCCAGCGGCTTGCTCTGTCCATGTACCCGACGTGATAAGTGAACGGAGAATTCATCTGTTGAAATAAGGACACTAAATTAGGCTCACATAATGAGAGACTTATATCAAAAAAGAATAGAAAAACTAGGAAAGAAAGGAAAACCTAAGGTAAAATGGCTACGCTCAGGGGTAGAATTCTTTCAAGTATAACCCATTGACTGGGTCCTTGAAGGAAGGGCCTTCAGGGTGGCCTAAGATGTAGGCACCCTTAGTAAGGAAATGATGGATGACATAGGGTCCTCGCCAGAGGGATTCAAACTTTTCATGGCCAAGGGTGTCATGGGAGATATCATAGGCCAACACAAGGTCTCCTTCAGTAAATGACCGAAGGTTAACTTGGCGGTCAAAGGTGGCTTTAGTCCTCTTTTTTCTGCTTCATTGTTCTTTAAGGATGCTCTTCGATCTTCATCGAGTGATTCTAGGGTTAACAACCATTGCTCAAGAGGCGGTGTGTTGGGTAACAGCTCAATCACGGTGCACAGTGTTGGGATTTCACACTCAATAGGGAGTACTGTTGTGAGTGGGAAATCCCTCTACGGAATAGCACTTAGGGTTTAATTATGCATGCAGAAAAGACCTAAAGATTTCTACTTTCTACCATCATCCTAGACCTAATCCCCATTATTCTTAAGCAAATACATAGTTAAGAATATCAAGTGAGCACACCTTATTTCGGGCATTTGATGTAGATCCTTCCTCACGCTTGATCACTTTTTGATTACAGTTCTCCTCCCAAGGCTGACCTGCATTCACACAAAACAAACAACAAACTCCACATGCATTATATATATATATTAATGGGTTAGAGATTTAATAAACAAGTATGCAATAAACCATGAAAACCTCATATGGTGGGACGGGAAAAGTATTTCTTTATTATTAACTTCAACAAATAAACTTACAATGATGAAGCTGGTCACTGCTCTATGAACCTGGTCCTAGGCTCCTCTTCAACTGTCCTCCAACTTCTTTTCTCTATCTTTCTCTTTGCACAAGGATGGCTAAAGGGTTGGGACAAAGGGAATGCGCAATCGGGTATAATTTATTTACTATGATTCTCCTCCTCCAAATGGGACCCCTAACCCTTCTTTTATAGGCTAGAATAAGCTAGGTATTTGGATGAACCCTCGGCCATGCATGGCCAGAAGGTTTAGTTAACTCACCCAAAGTTGTGTGTTCCATCGAGAACTTTCCTTTTTCTTGCTTTTGTAGGTACACGTGGGTTGTTTTGGGTTAGCGAGCGTGTACATGTGTGCAGTAATAGAGTAGGGCACATGGGCCTTTATAAAAAGTGTTTTTAAGAAGAATTGTTCAGCAGTGCTTTGGAAAAGAAGGAATCTGATATGGCCTGATGCCAAGTAAGAATGTATAGTGGAAATTAGGGTTATAATAGATGCCCCCTAATGTGTGAGTTCAAAAGAGCATATGATGGATGAAATACATTAGCAATCTTTATAGATGTGTCGAACAAGTGAGCCCAGGGACCAGAAATCGAGAGGCGTCGTTTGCAAAAATAACAATTGTCTCACCGAGGCGGGAATACCCATGATTGGGAAAGAATAAACTCATGGCTACCAATCAAATACACTGTAGATCCATGTTGAATAACTATATAAAGTGTATCCACAAACAATACACAGCGGAGCTACATCTCGAAATCAAAAAGATATACATGTAGAGTATCCATCTTCTTAGAAGCCGATAAGGCCTGATGGCTGGAGATGAGGTCTTCAGAGCTTGAGCAACAACTTCAAAATTTTCAAAACTTGGGTAGGAGTGTAATATGAGTGTATGACTTCACTACCCAGAGGTCTTTGATGGATCATCGGTCATGGACTAGAGAATCTTGATGATCAAACTGAAAGCTTTATTGATTTCGAACAAAGACTTGATTGGACGTTCAAGATGGCCAGGTATGAGGGCAAGAGACAAACTGCAGAGGGGCCGACTCAGGCTTGGTAAAAAATTGCCTTGGACAACAACACGACAAATGATGAGACTCAGGAAGCATGGCATTAACATAAGTTTACGAGGAAGGAGTCAATGCAAACTCTCCATATGTTTGGAAGAATAAACAAACGGAGGAGGACACAACTCTATGTAGTGAGAACAACTTCCTAAGGTCATATTAAATCCCATAGTTTGACGAACAAACAGACATATGTGCTTTATCCAAGGGCGACTTATTGTGCTGCCAATAAAGAAAATACTTTTCCCTTCCTCTTTTTGGGGTATATTTGATTTTGTTTTTCTTTTTCAATGATTTTGGAAAAAAGAATAAAATAATGTTACATTACAATGGAGGAACGAGTGTTACAAACATTCAAGTTCAAGGCGCAAGGACAAGACTAATGTTCAGAGCAATGACACACGGGAAAAATCCTCCAGGGGCCAAAGGTGTTAAGACACAGAGGCAAAGTGCTACAAGGCTTGCGTATAAGGTATGATTCATATGGTTCAGTTGAGAGCAACATGGAGCCCGCATTTAGACCAAAGATGCAAGTATGCAAACGCGGTTAACAAAACACACAATGGTAACATCCTTCGATGTAAGTTTAATGAGCCTAGAGAAGGTAAGCTCGATGGTTTTTCATATTTAGAGAGTCTGAAAAAACATAAAAGGAGACTCCATTGGGGTACCTTTTTCGAAGGTGGTCTAGTCGGTTCAAAAAAGGGGTAAACTAGCACCAACAAGATGTTTATTCAAAACCATTTTAACGAGTGTGATAAAGACAATATCATTCGGCCATTTTTTCATTTTTAAAGAGTCTGAAAAAAGCTTAACTATGGACTCCGTCAGGAATGTTCTTCTGGACCAGTTTAATGAGTGTGAAAGAATAAGGTCACTCGACGATCTTTTCAATTTTATGGAGTCTAAAAAGAGCTTAACTATGGACTCCGTGGGGGTTCCTTTTTCATAAATTTAGTTCCTCAGGCCCGAAAAAGGGTTAAAATGATACCTAAGAGTACTCTTCTAAAGAACTAAAGTTCCATAGAGTATACCTTTGTTCGTACAGTTGACCGTCCGGACCGAAAAAGGGGTAAACTACTGTTGGACAGACGTGACTTCAAATTTCAGTTTAACAAGCGTGAAAGGCCACAAGATTGTTCGACGATCTTTTCATGTTTAGAGGGTCTAAAAAGGGCTTAAAATAAGACCCATTATGTCTTTTGGAAGTCTCTAGGGTGAGATCAAGAGTGAAAAGGAATTATGCAAATGAGGCTCAAACTCATAATCCGGAAAAAACAACAAGGACTCCCGATCCTACATTGATTAGAGACAACATGGACACCATAATGCAACCAGGATCTACCTAGGGCATCCATGTTCCAGTAATCTCTACCACCAACTCCTGACACTTCTAAAGAAGCAATGATGCTTCTATGTCGCAACCTGATGATATCGATCCTATGGCAAAGGAAAAAAGACAACGAGATACAAAAGTCAGGGTAGAAACCTAACCTACATGCTCAAGTTGATCATGTGAAATTTTTCCACGGACCATCAAAAGTTACCCAAAACTCCAAAAAAATTGTCTCGATAACCGATCATACCCCTCCAATGCAACTCCTAAATCACTCTAAATGTTTTTTTTTTTTAAATAAAATGATAAGTGGGGCCAAAAAAATGACAAAAAGAGACCAAAAAGTCTATAAATAGAAGTTGCTAGCTCATTATCACCATTATTGATTTGGAAATTGACTCTGGAGCCAAAATACCCCCTTTGATAAAAGTGGTGATTCTGGGAGCTACAGTGGACAAAACTACCATCTGTCTAGACCAAGTAAGTACAAACTCTCTTATCTTGCAATTTAAATCTTTATTTTTTCTTTGGGTTCCATGTTTTGGGGGGGCGTCGACCTTCAAAAGGTCGGCCCTAGGTCCACGCGGGCTGTCTTAGGACAGGCCGCATGTACATTCGGGCAGAGTAAAAATTGCATGCGTGTACACGTGATTGTCAACATTAAAACCTGCGTGGACCCCCTTATTGAATGAAAAAAGTTTAAAAAACAAGGGTTAACTCTCCTGAACCTTGGTGTTTTGCAGGATGTATGTTCACTGGAGAGGAATAGAGCATGAGTAGGTTAGTGAGTTGGTCGAGGAAGACCCCAATGCTATGGTTTCCTTGATGCAATGTGGGTTGATCAAGTTATTCTTATGTCCATTTCTGCGGGCACAACCTAGGCTACTAAATGCCTTGGTTTATTATTGGCATCCGGATGCAGAGGCGTTTATGTTAGAGGGGCAGTCACTGTTTCCCATGACAAAGGACATATATTTTTTGACTGGCCTCTCCAGGAGAGGGGAACCAGTGAACTTTTGGACATTTCCTTTGGGGACGCATAACATAGCAGAATTGATAGGACTTTACTGTGAGGTTGGTACAAACCACTCGAGCTCATAGGTGCCCATAAGCAAGATTATTGACTTATTGCTAGAGGCGATTGTGTTTCTTATTGGAGGGATTACTAGTTCTATGGCTCTACATCAGGCATCCCATGCACAGATGAAATGTGCAGTCCAGTGCTTAAATGCACAAATATTTGACTGGACCACAACATTGTTAGATTGTATGAAGAGGCAGTTGACAGATTGTCAGTTGTGGACACAGAGGAACTTCGGGTTTGGGACCATTCTATGCTCTTTCTTATTTGAAAGAGTTTTGATCTTCAGTCCTTGAGTAGTGGTATGAGGACATCAGGCCTCTCTTCCTGCAATTTGTAGGTGGGCAGTGTTACTGCCACGACAGGGTGGTGGAAGGACCAATGAGTCCTTCAACGATGATTTATTTTCTTGGTTTTCATGACAGATCCTAGTCATAGAGGATTACCGCTATGCTAGGATTGATTTCTTGAGAGATCCTAAGGTACCAGTACCTCTTGGTGAGGAGCGAGGAGAGATGGGTAAGTTTACATCATTGTTTTGTTGTTGTTGTTTTTTGTGAAACATATGTAATTTTTATGTTTCTTTTGTTATATATCATTTTTTTTTATACCAGAGTATTTGATAGATATGTGTTTGTTGTGTGCAGATGTGGGACCAGTACGACCTATGGACTATGCGAGGAACAGGTGTTGTCCTCGGCCAGGGGCTGCACCTGCCTCTCTAGGGGGACCAGTAGCAGCAGGATATCTTCCAGTCGGGGAGGCTGAGAGGGTGTTGAGACGAGTTGAGTGGAACTTTACTGCGCTCACCCACACAGTCCCTATGGCAGAGATTGAGGATTTGCCACCATCTATGAAGCCTCATGTAGTGGGGCACCACGGACGTGGGTCCGATTGTTTCAGCATTTGGCAAACATTTTTGATCAGTACAACAGGGCCCATAAGCCCTGACCTTAGTTAGACTTTTCACGTGCTGGGAGCACTACTTGTATATATTTTTTGAGGGCATAAGCCTCGTGACTCGTTATTGGTCATATTTTTGAGGTGCTTGTGTCCACCTATGTACTCTGGTGACTATGATGTTATATATGGATTTTTATGTCTTTTTGTGGCTTATGGATATTTTTTGCAAAAAATGTATTTACATGTTTATGTGTATGTCCTTTCATATGTGTCCAAGATGCCAATCTAAAATTTGATTAGCTAGAGTATATGTAATTTGGTTCAATCTCCTAGGAACATGAAAATATGTAATATAATCAAAGCTTCGTTCTAAGAGACATACCCTAAGGAATTATCGGTGTAAAGTCGGATCATGAACATGGTAGACTCTATTTAACTGAGACACAACCAGCTGAGCGTCGAGATAGACCCAAAGATGAGAGATACCAAATGACAAGGTGTCATGAAGAAACTCAATAAATGCACTATACTCAACGACATTATCTGTGGTGTCACCTAAGCATATAACTCTGGAAGATAATAACTGGCCTCGAGGTGAAAAAATTACCCAAGCTGCATAGGAAAGCCTTTGAGTGTGCCATATAACACTGTCTACATACCCAATGAACACCTCAGATTCACTTGACATCTGCCACAGTGATGAAAGATACATCAAAAACGACACGTCCATAACACTAAAAGAAACTAGAAAGTAATAGTACAAAGACTATACATATGTTACAAAAAGTTGCCCATGGTGCCTTGCCTATGAGTAATACTTCTTGAGGTAGAGTCCATTTCTAGGCTCTGCTAAAGCATTCCCTTAAAATTCAACCAGATGATAAGCGCCCTTTTTTAGAACCTCTTTTATGATGAAATGTCTGAACCACATGGGTTTGAATTTTCTTTCCCCTAGGGGGTTCTTATTTTGGTCATAGACCAAGACAAGGTCTCCTTCAGTGAAAATCCAAGGACGAATGGACCTATCACACTGAAACTTGACTTTATGTTTATGAGCCTCGTTGGCCAGGGCCGAATCACTATGTTGCTCATTGAGCTGCTCAAGGTATAATAACCTCTCTTCAAGTGGATAAGTGTCTGGCAATAACTGTACTGCCAACTTTAGGGACGGGATCTGACATTCGATAGGAAAGACTGCTTCCATCCCATAAACAAGTTGAAAATGTGATAAACTGGTTGCAATCTTAACAAACATGCAGTAGGCCCATAATGCCGAGTATAACATCAAATGTTGATTTGACTTGGCTGAGTTGATCGTTCAATGTAGTATGGTCTTAAGAGATTTATTCACAGCTTCCACCTGACCATTTTCTTGGGGGTAGTAGGGTGAAAAATGTTCTTTATGTACAGTCTTGGCATCTGGATAAGTTGTGATTTCATGTTCGACTATTTTCGGATCAATGCCTGGCATTTCCTCGTAAGACTAGGCAAAAACGTCATGGAATTCTTTAAATAGATCTGTGTAGATTTGAATCTCTCCGGGGCAGCAGTCAACTCCGACAAAAAAATTCTCCACGACACCATGGGTTCTCGAGATATCGATTAGTATGGTTTTAGTGATGGTTTCCATATTACCCTCAGCATAGACCTCATGCTAAGGGATTAATAGGACAAGACCTATCTCTAGTCATAGTCAAGGTGAATTCTCTGGCCTTGATTCTGCTTAACCCCGGGAGTATGTATGATCTGTGATGAAGATCATCCCAAGGTTTGTCCAGAGTATTCATTGATTCAATTACTACTTCATCAGAGGGAAATACTAAGTATAACAAATCGGTGTTAGCGAGAGAACCTTGAGCCCAAATAAGCTCTAGAAGCAGATCTAACTCTTGTGCATGAGTTGGATATAGGTTGGCTGAAGCTTGTTGGACTAAAGACTATGCTACTTCAGTTGTAGACAAGGGCATGGCCATGCCTGGGTGCCCTGTCCCCTCCATCATGGTCGATGGGGAAGGAAGTATCCACGGATCAGTGAAGTAATTTGTGAGAAATGACAAAACTTGGAAAATCTCAACCTTATGGTGGTTGGATATGAACTTGACATCGCCTTGAGGGGGCAAGTAATTGAAGGTACCCATCAAAGATGGGCACAAACCAATCCCTATGTTGACTATGCCTAGTTGAGGATTATCAATCATCAGGACCACGGACACCCCTAATGAAGGGTCGAGTCTGGAGAAAGACAATTGATCAATGGTCACAATCCGGTCCTCGTGTGGAAACAACAAGACCTGGAAAACTGTAGCGACCACTGCTTGCATGGCATAAGTCCAACTCCTTCCTAACAAGAGATTGTAGTCGAGGGACGCTTCGACTACTTCTACCTCGACGCACACGGTCTTCCCTCCCAATTGCACGGGAAAAGAGGGAATGATACCATGTGGTCAAAATGAACGACCGTCGAAAGCAATGAGAAGAGTAGGCGACGGAGACAAAATGGGATGGTCAATGGCCTTCCAACATGCCAATGACATAACCCATGTCGAGGCACCCTCATCAACCACCGTGTGAAAAATATTTCGAGTAAAAGTTTTCGTGGGGTGAGCCACTACTATCTGAAACTCTACATGGTAAGGAAAATGATGTTTTAAGTCGGTTGTATCTAGCATGATGGTACTCAGATTACAAGTCTCGGTAGATCCTAAATCATTTAACAAAGCTTTCCTCTAGGAAGGGAAGCTTTGGAGGACCTCGAAAGCAGACATCGCACAAGAGGTTTGGGACAAATTCTCCACCACATAATAGTTCCCGGTGACCCTTGCATTTGGGTTGTGAGAAGCATTTTTGAACACGCCTTTTGGGATGTGTGTCATTGTTTCGCCCAAAGTCTTCTCAATCTATAGAGGAAGAGATGGGAGTTCGGCTTCTTTTCCCTTCTCATAAGTGCTTGGTTTACTGTAGTCATGTGCTCTAGTCGATATAAAAGCATCACCCTTCATCATATATACATTCACGGATGTGGGATTGTTCAAAGATGGAGAGTGTCCTTGACTGCCCCCTTTCGCCCTTGTAGACGCTTGGGTTAGGTTTTGCCCATGCTGAAATGGATTGGTTAACATAGCAGGTTGTTGCTATGTCACAATCTTTTGGGCCTCTGTAAGCCAAGGA
Source organism: Picea engelmannii (assembly GCA_009831015.1). NCBI lineage: Eukaryota > Viridiplantae > Streptophyta > Pinopsida > Pinales > Pinaceae > Picea > Picea engelmannii. The sequence continues at coordinate 119,784 of ML790751.1, read as the reverse complement.
CATTGGTTGGTCGGGTGGTCTTCCGCGCACAGGTTGCACGAATACCTCGCCTTTTGTTTCTCAGTGTTTCCCCCACCAACATTATCAGTGGGTTTCTTATCCCCCTTACCCTTCTTTCATTGTTTCTTCCTTCCTTCAGACTATTGGGTGGCCTTTGGATTTGTCGATTGCACTATGTGTACATCTGACGTTTTAGTAGGGGGAGCAGCCAAAACAGTAGTTTGGCTGGCCATTGTGTGTTGTATAGACAATTGCTGCAATTTCTTTGTCAATTTCTCAGCGGGTTTTGTTTGTGCTAAATCAACAATACCATTGTCATGTGGTCTATCTCTCTGTCTGGTTTTATCAAGTATTGAGCATGGCACATCTGGAAAGATCTCGTATAATAAACCAAGCTGAGAATAGATGAGCTCAAGCTGTTGATATCTCACGATGGTGTCTTCTTCGAAAAACACTCATGATGTCACGACGTCTTTGGATAAGTGTGGGACCAAAGACCTAAGGAACCACTCGAGTAGGAATGTTGGTGGGACTGACACCTTAATTAAACTCTTTCGGCGTCTCCATTCTCGGATGTGATCAGAGATATGGTCCACTTTTTTCTATGCGAAATTGGCTAGCAATTATGTGCCAACGTCGTATCTCACAGGTAATTGGAAATGGTTTAGGAAGGCCATTGCCAATTCACCGAAGGAAGAGTATCTTGAGCCGTTGAGCTCAATGTACCATTTCACAAAACTCCCAATGAGAGTACGTTGAAACAATCGCAACTGCATGGAGTCGTCTTTCAACGATTTAGATGAGCACCAAAGGTGGAAGGTAGTCACATGATTGCTTGGATCTTCATTCGGCTTGGCTTCGAACTTTGGTATGTCTGAAGGTAACTTTGTTGGCATATGGGGCCAACGCGAATCATGACAGATAGGATCATTCAACAACCTTGTCAAGTCTAGCAAATGCAAGGTTGCCAGGAAAGGTAGTTTGGGTTGTTGGTGATAACCTGGGAAAAAGGGACCTGGGGTTTCACTGGCACCAGGTTGCCAGGAAAAGTTCGGCTGTTGGCCTGGGTTCTGGTAAAAACCATGGCCATGACCAGTGTATGGATTGTACGTGTGAGGAGACATCATTGGTTGATTCCCAAAATAGGACGTAGATGGATGGGCGTGCATTACATTCAGAGGACTTTGGGAAGGGTTGCCCCATGCCGATCCCATTGGGATAAGCATAGTACATTGTCTGGGGTTCCATTGACTGTGGAAAGAATTGCCCCAAATCGACATTCTCGATGAGGGAACGGATCCCTACCAGGAATTCCAAGGCCCTGATGCAGAAGAAGTTCCTTGGTTTGCCCACTGTGCAGGAATAGTACCCTGCACAGGAATAATTTGTCTGAAATCGAGGTTGCCCCAAGTTGGGAAAGTAGCTGATAAGAAGGTGTTGGTACCAAACGCATCGAACAAAGAAAATGGTGTCGAACCTACTGGCATATTATGCAAAGGCGGCCCTTGACTCCCTACTCCAAATAAACTATGGTGTGCAGGTGGCCCGACGGATTGTTGATGCATGCCACCGAGCGAAGGGGATGAAGGAGGTATATGACCTCCCCTATAAGGGAAATCATTAAAAGGAGATGAAGTGACACAAATTCTCTATTGACCCTCGGGTTGACGTCTGCTCACAGGATCGTTCTTTATCTCCTTTGATCCGGATCGGCTCTTTCAATTCCCTGCTGGAATAAAAAATTATCGGTCCACGGGTCCTTCAGGAAGCTCCCCTAGGTGAACAAAACTAGGCGCGAGCTCCACCTCCTCCAAGTGACCACAGCACTATAAATAAAGCCCAATTCCAAAGGTGCTTGACGCAACTCGCAATATCGCGAGTTCACGAGTCAAAACTCTCAACTCCTCCTTTCCAAATTCACGATACCCGAAATGTCGATATGGGTATAGATCCTTCCCTTGTCAGTGCCCTGCACACGTGACCACCAGCTACGCTTAAAGCTAGTGCCTCTTGCTACTCGCCCCTTCACGAGTTTCAATTTTGAGCTCCCGTGCTCTTATCTCGCCAGTTACCGAGATGCGAGAAGTCAACGGAATGCCGACTCCTTCAACTAGGCGACAAATGTCCGCCCGTCTATCACACGGGCCCACCTTATGGTTATACCACGTGTCCCTTGTGCCCCGCTTTGCCACTTCATGACTTTGATCCCAAAAAATGCTTCCTCCTTTGTATCTTGACACCCGAAGTGTCGAGATCTCAAACTCCTCAATAGTCCTTATCATAACTCGCAACTTCGGGACTTTCAGGACAAAAGTCTCGACCCCCTATCCTCCAAATTTCCAAGGTGTTGAATTCCAATGCGCTATAAATTAGGGTCCCACAACAGAAAATCTCACCCTAATGGGACTTTGCCTTTCACGATATCACAAATCTTGGCACAAGGTTTTCGACCCTTCAACTCACAAATCCGGGAAATGAGAGTTCGCGAGTGATCCAACAGCCCTTACTGGCTTGGATCCTACGGCTCTATTTCCCTTGAACTTAAACTTCAAAATAGGCTTACCGTAACTCCCCTACTCCTATGCATGATCTGATGACTCTTGGAACTTCGCGAATTCCCCTTGGAGAATTTCGACCATCCAATGCCTCCTTGACAACTCCAGTGAAATGAACAAGGTATTCCTTCACGGAACTTGTCCACTTGCAAAACAACTTCACTACGCCTCCTTTCAACATTTCGAGGCACTAGCCCTCTTGAGCTTCTCTTAAAAAAATTTGAAGGACCTATCCCTCCTGAGATTGATTGAAAAGTCCTCAAGTACTCTGGGGATACCTTCTGCACGCACTCCTTGCGGCACTTCTTCAAATACTCCTAAGTATTTGAACTAGTTGACTCTGTGCAACTCCTTGCGACAATAGTCTTTCAACCACTCTGCCTTAGATACAAGTTCAAAGGTCTTTATCAGCCTACACACACCTTGCATGGCTCCTGTTCTTAACTTGCACTTCTATGAGAATGAGAATAATTGTATCTCTCCTGAGATTTTAGAGATTTGGACTCTGAACCCGTCAACGCACTCCTTGCGGACACTCCACTGCACTCCTTGCAGGAACTCTTGCTCAGATAGAGAAACAATTGAAACTCATTCCTTACCCTCCCTCTCTCATATTTCAGACATTTAACAAGAAATCATACATACACAGCATCACAACAAATGTACAATAGAAAGAGTAAAACAACTATAAGCATGACGTTGAGCATATGCACACAGAAGGCGTTATAATACCGTGATTCTGGAATCAAAGCTTCATATATTAAATTCAGACTTTTGTACATGGATTCTCTACTAGTCTTCTATGATCTATGATATTCTTCCATTATTATTACAATGATACAAGGGAGGGTGTCTATAGTTTTTTTCCCTCCAGATCCTAAAACTATCTAATCTAGAAATTTAAATCTACCTACTTACATTAACTGCAAATAAATGCCTCTATCTACTACAGATGAGAGCAGATCTCTCAAGATCTATTTACAATTTGAAAGTACACCCTTTCTTAACTATTTCACTTATGTTTGGTGTATGAAACTACAAAACATTTCAAACAATTCACCATGTGTCAAAATGCATTTGCATTTGTCCCACGCTCGCTTGTTGTTGGCGATGCTTCTGCATCATACTCCGTCGCTTGAAAATTTTCATGGGCTCCTATCCATGAGCTCTCGCACGGTCTTCCCATGCTTTTGAATCTCTTCTTCATTCTCCTAGCTAGCATATTCAACTGGATGTCCCTTCCACTTGATCAAGTATTCAAAATATTCTTTTCTCCTGGTCCTCTTACAAACTCTCTTGTCCAGTATTCTCTCCATCTGTGGCTTTTCAGCTACAGGCATTTGTTTAGTCCAGAGAAATTTTGGTTGTTCACTGTCTGCTCTCGCTTATTCATCCTTATAAGGGTACAAATCTAAGACATTGAATATTGGTGAAATTCCAATGTCGTCCAGTAATTCAATCTCATATGCATTTGCCCCAAATTTCCTTATGATCTTGCATGGTCCAATTTTCTTCATTTTCAGTTTATTATATGTCCCCCTTACGAACCTTTCCTTTCTCAAGTGTGCAAGGATGAAGTCACCAACTTCAAACTAAAGTTCTCTCCTGTGTTTATATTCTCTTCGCTTATACCCCTGGCTCAAATTCTGCAATCACTCCTTCACTTGGCTGTGAAGTTCCTTCATTGCTTCTGTGAAATCCTCTGCACTAGCACTTCTAGTCACAATCTGTTCTGAATCTCTCAATTCAAAAACTCCTCTTGGCTTCATGCCATAAACAATTTGAAATGGACTCTGTCCCATGCTTCTGTTGATTGAATCATTATATGCAAATTCCACCCGTGGTAGAATATTGTCCCACTGACTGTGGTGTTCTGTCACCAAACTCCTCAGCAAGTCTCCCAAACTTCTGTTCATGACTTTTGTCTGTCCATCTGTCTAAGGATGATAAGTTGAACTGAATGACAAGTTTGTTCCCAGTTTTTTCCATAAGGTTCTCCAGAATTGTCCCACGAACTTGGTGTCTCGATCCGAAACTATGCTCCTTGGTAAGCCGTGAAGTCTAACAACTTATTTGAAAAATAGATTCATAATGTGAGTTGCGTCACTGGTTTTCTGACACGGTATGAAGTGTGCCATATTAGAAAATCTATCCACCACTACAAAGATTGAGTTGAACCCTCTTTGTGTTCTCGGCAGCCCCAATATGAAGTCCATGCTTACTGCATCCCATGGCCTCTCAGATATGGGTAATGGTTGATACAAGCCTACATTATGCCTCTTTCCCTTTGAATGTTGGCAAATCCTGCATCTGTCCACAAATATTTTGGCGTCTGCTCTCATTCCTGGCCAAAAATATGACTCATTTAACTTTGAGAATGTCTTGTCATGACCGAAATGCCCAACCAATCCTCCACTGTGTTTCTCCTTCAACAAATTCTCCCTCATGGAGCATTTTGGAATACAAAGTTGATTACCCTTAAACAATAATCCTTCCTGGATCATGTATTCTGTCCATTGACTTCTGTCCTTGAGAATTGGATTCTCAACTAATTCATTCTCCTCCTTAAATTCTGGATCATCTGTGTACATTTCCTTGAGGTTATCAAAACCCGAAGTTTTGACTCTGAACTCCTACAATAGCAAACACTTCCTGATCAAAGCATCAAAAAATTTGTTAGCAGTTCCATAAATATGCTTGATTACAAAAGTAAAGTTCTGCATGTATTCGACCCATTTAACATGTCTTTGATTCAACTTCTCCTATTGAGTCACAAATTGCAAAGCATGATTGTCACTGTATAAAACAAACTCCTTCGGAATTAAGTAGTGTCTCCATTTCTTCAATGCCTGGATAATTGCATATAATTCTTTATCATATGCAGAGTACTTCATTTTGGCTTCATTCATCTTCTTGCTAAAGTATGTGATCAGACTGTCTTCTTGACTCAAGACTACCCCTATTGCAAATCCACTTGCATCACATTTTACCTAAAATGTCCTCTTGAAATCAGGCAACACCAAAATCGGTTGTTCTGTAATCTTATTCTTCAACAAATTGAAGCTTCTCTCTGCTTCTTCCACCCAGTGAAAATACTTCTATCTCTTCTTCACTGTGTCCATCATCGGTGCACTAATTCCACTGAAATTCCTAATGAACTTCCTGTAGAAACTATCCAATCTGTGAAAGCTTCAAACTTCAAAGATACTCTTTGGTGATGGCCAATTCTTAATCACCTCCACTTTATCTGGATCCATCTTCAACTTATCTGCAGAAATAACAAACCCCAAATAAATGAGCTCGGTCTTCATGAATGAGGATTTCTTCATATTTATTAGCAGCTTCTCTTGTTGTAACCTCTTCATCACTGTAGTCAAATGTTTCAGATGTTCTGCTTCTGTTTTACTGAAAATCAGTATGTCATCAAGATACACAATGAGAAATTTTCCGATGAAATCCTTCAGGACTTCATTCATTAATCTCATGAAGGTACTTGGTGTGTTTGTTAAGCCAAACGACATAACAAGCCATTCATACAACCATTCATTAGTATTGAAGGTTGTCTTCCATTCGTCTCCTTCTCTCATACAAATTTGATGATAACCACTTTTCAAATAAATCTTTGAAAAGAATCTTGCCCCACTCAAGCAATCCATCAAATCATTCATTCTTGGTAATGGAAATCTATACCTGATGGTTATCTTGTTAATGTCTCTTGATTCTGTACACATCCTCCAGCCTCAATCTTTCTTTGGACTAAGCACTATCGGAACAACACATGGACTCAAGCTCTCTCTAACCAATCCTTTGTCCATAAAATCCTGAACTTGTCTCTTGACCTCTTCATTCTCCTGCGGTGTCAACCTGTACGCTGCTTTGTTTGGTAAACTAGTTCCCAGTATAAGATCAATGTGATGACTTATAATTCTGATCGGTGGCAACGAACGAGGTAGTTCACCCACGACTATATCAGCAAATTCCTCCAGTAGCTTCTAGATTTTCTTCTGGTAGATCATCCACTCTTATGCTCGTCAAAACAATTCTAGGTTTCCTGACCACGATGAATTGTGGATCTTCCTTCTTCTTAACCTCCTTAAGAAGTTCCTTCCCACTCATGAAAAGTATAGTGTTTCTTACTTTAGGTTTCACCCCTTTGTCCTTAATCAGCAACAACATGTGAGTTCTCCCATTCTTCTCTAAGGTGTATGTGTTCTTTCTCCCATCATGAATCACATTCCTGTCATATTTCCATGGTCTACCCAGCAATAGATGACAAACATCCATGGGAATGACATCACACAATATCTTATCGTTATATCCTCCTATTTTGAATTCAAACATTGTTTAGTGACATTTACCTGATGTCCTTTTTGTAGCCATGAAACTCTGTATGAACTAGGATGTTCAATAGTCTCCAGCTCTAGCTTTTCTACCATCTCTGTAGAAACGAGATTGTCTGTGCTACCACTATCCACAATGACCTTGCATACCTTGTCTTTGGTCTTGCAAGTAGTCCTTGAAAAGACCGTTTCTTTGCAATGGATTCTCCGCCTCCTTTTCTAGCATTAAGAGAACCTTCCTCATCACCAGTGATCTTCTGCCTTCAGCATTTTCTGCCTCAACATTCCATCTTTGTGCTTCGGCAATGTGACCTTCTTTCTTCTTATCTAGACATTCATAAGATTTGTGTCCATTCTTTCCACATGTGAAGCATTTTATCACTCCACCTCTACCTCTTCCTCTTCCTCTAGTGCGAGGAAAAGTGTTGTTATCAGCATACTGTCCTCTCTGTGAGCTTCCACCTCTCTCAGGTTGAGGTTGAGGCTTCTTCCACTCTTCCTTAGGCTTTGGATTCCTATCTTGGACAATTGTTTTGCCTCTGGGATAACTTCTGCCTCGGCCTCTTTGACTTTTCTTTCGTCTCAGCTTCTCTTCAGCTTTCAAAGCCATCTGATAAGCATCTTCGATGGTCTGAATGATCATCATGCTCATCTCATCCTGAATGTCGTATCTCAAACCATTCATATACCTGGAAACCTTTTTATCATCACTTTCGCAATGACCTGCCCTGATGTTTAGCTTGTAGAACTCTTCAGTGTACTCCTTCACTGACATCAACTTCTGTCTCAAATTCTACATTCTTTGAAACAAAGTAATTTGGTAATCCTTGGGTATGAATTTTGCCTTCATCTTCGCCACCATTCTATCCCAACTCCTAATTTTTTGCTTGCCCTTGCAGCGTCTGTCAGCTTGTAGTTCATCCCACCACAATGCTGCATGTCCTTTCAATCTTGTGACAACATGTTTGACCTTCTTGTCTTCCTCGACATCTTCATAGTCAAAATACATGTCCAGAGCTCTAATCCAGTCTAGAAGCTCTTCAACATCCAGGTTTCCTTCATATACTGGAATGTCCATTTTTTCTCTAGCACCCATTCTTGCAACATCTCTGAGTAGGCGTTCATTTGCTGCATCCTCTACTGCAACTTCTTCTCCTTCATGTTTAGCCTCATCTTCACTTTCAAATTCACTGACATCTCCAACACTGACTGCGCGCCTCTGTTTTATTTCCATGTCCACGAGTTTGACGCGTATGTTATGCATCTCTCTTTCAATGGCTAGATTTGGCACCTGCCTACCCCTTTCTCCTGGAATTTCCCTCTTCTCTGGCGGATCGGGTGTTTGCCTGTCTCTTCTTCTTGGTGGCATGGTAAATCTTTCTTTTCCTTGCTACAGAAAGCAAAGAAATCTTTCTGGGCTCTGATACTAGAAATGACGCAGATGCTCGATCGACCCTCGGGTCGATGTCCGCTCATAGGATCGTTCTTTATCTCCTTTGAGATGGATCGACTCTTTCAATTCCTTGCTAGAATAACAAATTATCGGTCCACGGGTCCTTCGGGAAGCTCCCCTAGGTGAACAACACTAGGTGCGAGCTCCACCTCCTCCAAGTGACCACAATGCTATAACCAAGGCCAAATTCCAAAGGCACTTGTCGCAGCTCGCAATCTCCCGAGTTCGCGAGTCAAAACTCTCGACTCCTCCCTTCCAAATTCATGATACCTGAAATGTCGATACGGGTATAGCCCCTTCCCTTGTCAATTCCCTCCATGCGTTACTACCAGCTACGCTTAATGCTAGCACCTCTTGCTACTCACCCCTTCGCGAGTTTCAACGTCGAGCTTCCATGCTCTTATCTCGCGAGTTACCGAGATGCGAGAAGTCAACGGAATGTTGAATCCTTCCACTAGGAGACGCATATCCGCTCGTCTATCACACGGGCCCACCTTGTGGTTCTGCCACGTGTCCCTCGTGCCCATCTTCGGTACTTCGTGACTTCAATCCCCCAAAACGTTGCCTCCTTTGCATCCTGACACCCGAAGTGCCGAGATATCGAACTCCTCGATACTCCTTATTGCAACTTGCGACTTTAGGACTTTCGGGACAAAAGTCTCGACCCCCTATCCTTCGAATTTCTGAGGTGTTGAATTCTGACGCGTTATAAATGAGGGTCCCACAACAAAACTTCTTACCTTGATGGGACTTCGCCTTTTGCGATCTCACAAATCTTGGCACAAGGTTTTCGACCCTTCAGCTCGCGAATCCGTGAAATGAGAGTTCGCGAGTGATCCAACAGCCCTTACTGGCTTGGATCCTATGGCTCTATTTCCCTTGAACTTAAACTTGAAAATAGGCTTACCGTAACTCCCCTGCTCCTCTCCATGATCTGATGGCTCTCAAAACTTTGCAAATTTCGACCGTCCAATGTCTCCTTGACAACTCCTGTGAAATGACCAAGGTATTCCTTCACAGAACTTGTCCACCTGCAAAACAACTTCGCTACACATCCTTTCAACACTTCAAGGCACTATCCCTCTTGAGCTTCTCTTCAACAACTTTGAAGACCCTATCCCTCCTAAGATTGATTGAAAAATCCTCAAGTACTCTGGGGATACCTTCAGCACACACTCCTTGCGACACTTCTTCAAATACTCCTAAGTATTTTAACTGGTTGACTCTGTGAAACTCCTTGCGACAGCTGTCTTTCAACCACTCCGCCTTAGATACAAGTTCCGAGGTCTTTATCAGCCTGCGCACACCTTGCATGGCTCCTGTGCTTAACTTGCACTTATGTGAGAATGGGAATAATTGTATCTCTTCTGAGCTTTCAAAGATTTGGACTCTGAACCCATCAACGCACTCCTTGTGGAAACTCCATTGAACTCCTTGCAGGAACTCTTGCTCAGATAGAGAAACAATTGAAAGTCATTCCTTACTCTCCCTCTCTCATATTTCAGACATTTAACAAGAAATCATACATACACAACATCACAACAAATGTACAATAGAAAGAGTAAAACAACTATAAGCATGACATTGAGCATATGCACATAGAAGGCATTATAATACCATGAGTATGGAATCAAAGCTTCATATATTAAATTCATATTTCTGTACATGGATTCTTCTATGCAGCTCTCTGCTACTCTTCTATGCTCGATGATCTTCTTCCATTATTACTACAATGATGCAAGGGAGGGTTTCTATAGTCATTTTCCCTCCAGCTCCTAAAACTGTCTAATCTAGAAATTTAAATCTACCTACTTACATTAACTGCAAATAAATGCCTCTATCTACTACAGATGAGAGCGGATCGCTCAAGATCTTTTTACAATTTGAAGGTACACCCTTTTTTAACTATTTCACTTATGTTTGGTGTATCAAACTGCAAAACATTTCAAACAATTCATCATGTGTCCAAATGTGTTTGTGTTTGTCCCATGCTCGCTTGTTGTTGGCGATGCTCCTACATCATGAAGTTCCCCCATGTGGCCTTACAGAGAAGCGTTAGAGCTCCCTGCCCCCAAACCTAAAGTTTGTAAAGTGGAGTAGGAAAGTACAGGATCTGTACCTAAGCTAGGCATCTTGTATGAGAACGGATGGCCTGTCGCACTTGGTGGGAAAGGGGTTGTGGCCGCCACCATAGACGGGATCAGACCACTATGCAAGGTAGAGACGATCAAGACCATGGTGGCTCGGACTGGTGATGGTGGGTTAGGAGGTGGAAACTCTCCTGTGGTGACAATCGTAGTGGGAATTGAAGAATTCCCACAGGGAGTGATAGCATTTGTTTCTATTGCTGCATGTGACACTGTCTGTCACTCGTAAGGGTGAATCAATACAATGATGGGTGCCAAAATATCAGTGGTTGGAGTTTCAAGTGGACCAAGAGATTTTTCTCCAAATTCTAAAACGGTTGTTTCCTCCGGATGTTGGTTGGGTACAATTTCTTGTGACTCGGTCGCTTCAAAAGACCCTTGTTGGTCTAGCTTGCACCTTAGTGGTGGCAAGGGTGGCTCTAGTGTAACCGGTGATAGGACCAGAAGCCTTCATGACTGGTGGAGCTCGTGATCCTACACTGTGTGAGAGGATCAAAGAAACTCTAGGGATGTCTATTCGTTCAAAAAACAACACACACTAAAAAAGTCCCTATAAGATAAAACAAGCAAACACTAAACTAATTGGAAGAACAATTACAACAACCAACACTAGAGCAACTTACCCGTGCAAGTGCAAGTCGAACACGGAAGCACCCTCCGGGTATACTCTGCAAAGCGTGGCCTGTTGTCTATCCTAGGTACCGCGGTATACCCCTGTAGTCACCTATGTATGTCCCTAAAAATATAGGCAACTAGGTTGCCAGCGCGCGAACAAACACTAGGCGGGTACATTTGAAAGTCGGGTAGACCACAGTGAGTAGGGTATAGAGCTTGAAACCCGTCAAGGGAATCGAAAGCAAGTGTTATGGAAGACAACTGAGGACCTCAAATGGATTCGAGACCCACGAAGCTTTGTGGAAAATGCAATCGACGAAATCCAAAAACAAGCCCTCTATATGTGTTCTCCACTACAATTGGTCCATCTTTGGAGGGGTTATCTCTGCTACCTTCCCACATGCGACCTCATGTTTATCCCCTGTGTTAGAGGGGGGTCCTGGATAAATTTCATGATACTGGACTTTGACACTCCCTAACTCAGACTCCAATGTTTGATTTTAATGGCCTTGAAGAGTTTCCTCTCCAACCTAATTCAAGGCCCTAACCCTAAACTAGTTGGTTGACCCTACAAACATAAAAAGTCTAATGAATTTTAGATTTAGCGTTAATTTTTATGGCTTGTATTAAGTCAAAGGTTATGAAAGTGAAACTAGTGATGTTTCAAAGACAAAAGAAAAATAAACAGAAAGTTGGAAATAAAAACCTTTACTTCACTTAACTCTTAAACAACTTTTCAAACATAATTTTTTTTCTAAGATCTTTGAACAACAAACTCAAAGAAGGATTTCACTCGACTACGAGCTACTTATGATCTAAGTAAACCGTCAAGAACTTATGAAAGCAAAGACTTTTCCCTGGTTACTAATGCAAAACAACACTTTTTAACCAACAAAGAAATAAAAGATTTTATTTATTTATTTGAATCCTCACAAAGCAAAAAGGAAAAATATCAACAAGTCAAAACCAAGAAAACTTTATGGCCTAAGCGCAGATCGCAAAGAGTCACTTTAAAAAATCACACACAAGCAAATTAAAATTGGACTCTCACACTTGTCTAAAAACCCTATAAAAAGAAAAACTTTGAGGAAAACTTCTAAATGAAAAAAGAAAGCTATTGTTGTGATCAAACCTAAGTTACTAACCACTATGACAGAGACCCAAACTTGAGAGGTATAATTCTTGTCAAAATAAAGGATGATTGCCTTACCTTCAACAAAAATTCTCTCCACAGGAACACTGCTGACAGTTCCATAGCAAGCGTGTGCATGTGAGATGTGTAAACTTAGAGCGCGTGTACACGCGGGCTGGCCTTATAAAGGCCGTGTGTATATCTAAAACTCTGAGACAAATAAAAATCCAATCAAGCTAGCCCAGGCAGAGACTACTGGTACTGAGAACCAGAATCTCTTGAAGACTCAGAGAATTACTTTAACAGAAAAAGAAAACAATTCAAGTAAAACTTCATAGAACAAACCAATCCGAGGTGAAACCTAAGCTATAGACTGCAAACAACAAATACTAGAAAGAGTTCCAGAAAACCCCTGAGAAGGACTAATTCTGACAGGGAAGAGGATGACTGCCTCTTTAAAAGAAATTTTCTGGAATCATACACACGACTGTCACCTCCTCAGTTAGCATGTACACACGGGCTGTCAGAATGCAGAGCATGGGTACAGGCATGTAGACCTTATACAGTCCACGTGTACCTCTGTGGGTCTTAGAAAAAAAACACAGTCAAGCAAAGAAACAAAGATAACTAGTATGGAGGACTAGAATCTCTGTTAGCTCAGAGTTTTGCAGAAACTTTAAAAACAGAAAAAATGAAACCAGTTCTTAAAAATACTCAAAACTATTCCCGGGAACCCTAGAGATCTCTCCAATATGGTCACCAATTTTGTTGTGAGTGGTAAATCCCTCTATGGACTAGCACTTAGGGTTTAATTATGCATGCAGAAAAGACCTAAAGATTTCTACTTTCTACTGTTGTCCCAGACCTAATCCCCATTATTCTTAAGAAAATACATAGTTAAGAAGATCAAGTGAGCATACCTTATTTCGAGAATTTGATGTAGATCCTTCCTCACACTTGATCTCTTTTTGATTGCAGCTCTCCTCCCAAGGCTGACCTACATTCACACAAAACAAACAACAAACTCCACATGCATTTGATATATAGATTAATGGGTTAGAGATTCAATAAACAAGTATGAAAGAAACCATGAAAACCTCATATGGTGGGATGGGAAAAGTATTTCTTTATTATTAACTTTAACAAATCAACTTACAATGATGAAGCCGACCGCTACTCCACGAACTTGGTCCTGGGCTCCTCTTCAACTGTCCTCCAACTTCTTTTCTCTATCTTTCTCTTTGCACAAGGATGACTAAAGGGTTGGGACAAAGGGAATGTGCAATCGGGTATAGTTTCTTTACTATGATTCTCCTCCTCCAAATGGGACCCCTAACCCTTATTTTATAGGCTAGAAGAAGCTAGGCATTTGGATGAACTCTTGGCCATGCATGGCCAGAAGGTTTAGTTAACTCACCCAAAGTTGTGTGTTCTGGCGGCAACTTTCCTTTTTTCATGCTTTTGTAGGTACACATGGGCTGTTTTAGGTCAGGGAGCATGTACACACATGTAGTAATAGAGAAGGGCACATCGGCCTTTATAAAAAGTGTTTTTAAGAAGATTTGTTCAGCAGTGCATTGGAAAAGAAGGAATCTGAGATGGCTTGATGCTAGGTAAGCATGTATGGTGCAAATTAGAGTTATAACAAGTAAAAATCCGATGTCTTGGAATAAATGGAAGGGTTTGAAACTGGTGGCTTTTTTGACAGCTATCTGATATGCCCATAAAGTTGGGAAAATCATATGATGCCAATTGGTCTTGTGTTTGTGAACTATGCGTTGAAGAATAGTTTTGAGAACCTTGCTGAGGGCCTCAACTTGCCCATTGGATTGTGAGTAATAGGGTGAGGAGAACTCATGGGTGAATCCTAATTTTGATGATAGCTCCATGAAGACTTCATTCTCAAAGTGATTTCCGTAGTTGGAGACTAGTTGTAGGGGGACCTCGAAGAGAGAGATGACATCGTTGAAGAAAAAACGTGTCGTTGTGTCGTCTGTATTGTTGAACGTGGGAATTTATTCATCCCAATTAGTAAAGTAGTCAATGAAGACTATGATGTACTTGTGTCCAATGTTGGACAGAGGGTTGCATGTCATGAAATTGATGCCCCATTTACAAAAGGGGTCAGTCGTGATTACGGGGTGCAAGAGGGTAGGTAGTGCCTGAGTCTTATGCATGTATAACTGAGATTTGTTGCATCGTTTAACTGTGTGTATACAGTAATGAAACAATGTGGGCCAAATTTAGCCCACCTTAATGATATTTTGAGCAATGGACATGCCAGATAAGTGACCATCGCATGCCCCATTGTGGCAATCATTTAGAACTATCTCAACCTCTTCCAGGGTGAGGCAATGTCAAAGAAGCATTTCAACGCGTCTATGGTAGAGGAAATATCCTATGAGGAGGTATTGTGAGGCTTGGTGTCAGGTATGACGGAGGTCATCCCAAGATAGGTGGGGACCAAATTTTTAGGTTCGGAGATAGACCAAAATATCGCCATACGATGGGTTTGTTGATGATATGAGAAATAAATGCTCATCAGGGAAATCTTGATTGAGCGAGGGGTCTGAAGATTCATATGGAAAGTCTACGAGGAGTTCATGAGGAAAAGGGATTTCTTTCTCTTTGGGGTGGTAAACTCTAGGTCTTATTCTTGGAGAATGATGATCTAGCGAGCAAATTTTCCATTGATCTGGCGAATACTCAAGAGGTAATGCATGGTGTTAGAGTCTATGACTAATTTGGTGGTAGTACGAAGAAATATATAATGGTACAACTTTTGAAATGTCACAACGACTGCGAGGGCTATCTTCTCCTCATGATTGTACTTGAGAGGTGGTGCAGAGATGTTCTTGATAATGTAGTATATAACATGTTCTCATTGGTCATCATCAACCTGAATGAGTACTCAAACAACTGAAATGTCAGAGGATGATAGGTACAGTATGTAATCCCTATCATAGTCTGGGGGACTGACCAAGGGGGCTTTGCTAAGTGCCTGCTTGAGTGAATCAAAGGTGTCTTGGGAATGATGGTCCCAATGAAACGGGATGTCAAGTCGATGTAATTGTAGGAATACATGGGTGCGAATGGAATAGTCAGGGACAAAATGTCATAAGAATTTTTCTTTGCCTTGGAGGATTTACAACTAGCGCAAGTTCCTGGGAGGGGGGATCTCATTGATTACCTGAAATTTAAGGGGGTCTATGGTGATGCCCTACTGGGATACTATGAATCTCAACATGTGGCATGCAGTGACACAAAAGAGACATTTAAGTGGGTTGTTCCATATGTTGTACCTTCAAAAGCATTCAAACATGATTCGTAGATCTTCTATGTGTTGGGAACATTTCTTGGATCGAGCGGTGAGGTCATCCAAGTAGGCTAGGATGGTGTGAGTGAGATTGTGGAAGGCGTATGTCATTGCATGTTAGAGAGTGGCCCCAAATATTTTGAGTCCGAAGGGAATGACACAATAGGAAAAGGTGCATCACGGGGTTATGAATGCAGTTTTGTATTGATCTGCATGGTGGATTTGGATTTGGTTGTAGCCAGAGAATCCTTCCATGAGGGAGAGGACTTCATGAACGGTGCAGGAATCAATGACTTGATCGATGAAGGGGGTAGGGAAGTTGTCTTTTGGACAAGCTTCGTTGAGGTCACAGAAGTCTGTGCAAACTCGAATGGTGCCCTATTTTTTATTGACAGAGACCAAATTGGAAACTCAGGATGTGTATGCAATGGGATATAAGAAGCCAGTTTTATGTAGTTTTTCGATCTCAGCTTTGATTTCCATGGCTTTGGAGGGGTGGAGGGGGCATTTCTTTTGACGAATGGGGGAAATGTTAGTCCAAGTGTCAATGTGATGTTCAACAATGGTTGGGTATAACCATGACATTTCGGTGTATGACCAGGAAAATACGTCCTGATAGTCCTAGAAGAGGGATTTGTATGCTACAATTTACTCTCAGGAGAAAGCTTCCCCTAGGGTGATTTCTTCCACGATATTGGGTTTGACAGAAATATTGATCTTGATGGTGGGTGAGATATTGGCCATGTTACCTTCTTCAAACATGTCGGGGGTAGGTATTGGATTCTTGAACTAATCTACATGGCCAGAAGGGATGAAATATTTCACTTCGATGGTATAGACATGGGCGTCTGTTGGTGGTTGAAAGGCCTTGCACACCAGAAAAAAAGGATCGATGATGAAAAGAATCCCAGGGGTAATTCGTTGCACATAGAACTTTATCTAAAATCTCTTCATCAGACTAAAAGGTGATGGAGTATAGGGAGTCTGTAACCAAGGAGTGTGATGTGTCGAGAATCATGGGGGTAGTTGGTGAAGGTTGGATATCCTGATTTGTCCCTGAGGTAGATGGACCTATGGGAGAACAATAGGGATCGTTGGTAGATTTCATGAACCAAATATCCATATATGAACTGGGTGTACCATGGTATGGAGGAGGGGGAATCTTTTAAACTAGTGTTATAGGAGAGTTGGGGGGGTTTGGGCAGAAGTCCATGCATCATGGTAAAATGGAAAGAGGGGTCACCATACAGGGGATGAGTCATGGGGGAGGTATGCAATGAATACTTGGATGGTGATCATTCACTGTCGGGTTCATCGGGGTTGGCACACTTGGTGGAATGGGTGGGATGGAAGCCCTCCAGCATGTTCATCCCTCAATGATGAGTGGAAAATGATAAGTGTAATGGTCCATATAGTAACATAGTGCACAAGGGAATCGCATGCGCTCGTTTACTGATGTAGAGACATAGAGAATGTTAGTAAATGGTTGTACCAAGGAAATGGGTTGGGATGATTTGGGTAATGTGGTCTGGTGCACTACTACAAGAGTGTCTCGAAATTAATGGAGGGTCAGGAAATGGTGTGTGTAATGGATGTATTGAGAACAAATGGCACAAGCATGCCTAGTTCTCAAACTGGGAGGTTTGGAGGAAGAAATTTCTAGGGAGGCTAGTGGGACGAATCGTGTAGGGAGTAGTGGTGTATTTATAGGTTTTGGAATGAGATTTTGTAACTTGGGGAAAGCAGGGAAATATTGGTAGGGTGTCCAATTGTGTTGCACAATGCACATGGAGGTGGTATGTGAGGTGGGGAAGGGATAGAAGGTTCCTTATTTTTGCATGTGCCTCATTGGTTTGTAGTAGTTCCTCCTGTTCCATAGGTAGTTTCTCCTATGGTGGTAATATTTCCTCCAACTGTGTGACCGATTGGGTGAGTGGATGGATGAACCATTGATCGTGATAATGGGACCATGGGTTACAATGGAAGAGATCAACCTGGTACCATAGCTGGTGGTTCTAGATACCATATAGGGGTGGAAATGGCCATATTTGTTAAGGTGATGGTAGTAACAACTTGATATGTTTTTACTCCTAGGGGATGATAAAACAAGGGTATTTGGGTGATGGCTTGTGGGATTGTCTTCCGAACGGGGATTTGAATGATGGGTGGTAGACTCTCTGATGTTTTGTCGTGAGGAGTCTATAGGGGGAGTTCATAAGGAAGTATCGGGGTGATTTGGGAAGGAGTGGTGATGGGGTATGATGAGCTCTTAATGGATGGGGGGTCTGGTATCTCTACTCTATCAGTAGTGACAACACACACAATAGTGGTGTTGGGGTTTGGGTGTGGGAAGCATTGGTATGTACCAGTCAAAGATGGATCTTGAAATAGCTCCGGTCTGGTGTATATCATTGGGAAAAGGTCGAGACTTGACCGAATACGTGGTAGGATGTTATCATTGTGCCCTAATTGGTTGGGTTCATGGTGGGTCAATTGATCAATGGTGACAATTTTCCCATTGTGAGGAAAGACCATGGTACAAAATATCGAGGAAGCTACAACCTGCATGGCATACATGTAGCTTCGTCCAAAGAGGATATGATAATCCAAATGGACGTCAATGACTTCTATGTCAATGAGAATTGTTTTACCCCCTAAATCGACTAGAACATTTTGATACATGCCTTCTGGTTAGGATGGTCAACCATCATAAGCTCGCAGAGTGATGGTGGAGGGATCAAATCAGGTGAACCAAGTTGTTTCCACACTGATTTGGACATGATGCAAGTGAATGTGCCTTCTCCTATGATGCAGCGATGGACCGTGATATTTCATATTTTGACAAGAATCTGGAATGTGACTAACGATGGGAGTCAAGGGTTTGCTCTGTCTAAATCAAATGTGATTAGATGGTTAACTTCAAGATCTATTTCCCCCAATTATGAAAGTAATGTCTTTCATTGGGAAGGGACTATTTGAAGGACTTCCATAACTGACATGGAAGAGGGTCATTGATCAAGATCATCAATAAGACTATAGCTATGGGCAGCCCTAGCATGAGGGTTATGTACATTCTTGTGCAAGGAGGCACAATGCATGTGGGTGATGGCTTCAGTGTTAGGACGAGAGATCATCAATGGTTATCTAGTTGGTGGTTGGGGAGCATCCAAAGTGGTAGGTAATGGATCAGGGGATGTACCGTATTGATGAATACACATTTCTAAGAGGATTTCTTCTTCAGTAGTGAGGAAGTTAGTGCGGTCGATGGTGTTCCTTACGTGGGTTTGTTCAGGTGGAGGGAACTTCCCCTATGGGTGTGGGCATTGGACCCCCTATGGTTTAGTATCAATGACTCCTTGATGTGGGATAGGGTTTTGTAATACCGTCGACAGTGGTGGTGGGATATAAGTGGGGGGTCATTGAGGTGGATCTTGAGGGTTGGGATCCCGTTGAGGATTAATGGAGTCCTTCATCTTTTTATAGTTGGGGATTTGAGGGAAATGGTGAGTGTAATGTCCATATTCACCACATAATTCACAAGGGTAATTGGTTCAAAGGTTGGTATTTCTCCCTTGCTGTGGTTGGCCATTATTATTTCCCCCTTGGGGGTATTGGTTGGGTTGGCATTGGTTTCCCCCAGCTTGGGGATTTTGTTGAGGGGGGTTCCCTCCTTGTCCCTAGTTCCTATTATTTCATTTCTTATGGTTATTGTTAGGTTGGTGAGGTGAATTGACCATATGAAACTATTCAAAATCTTGAAGTTTTTGAAGAGGGTAAGGTTGGATGAAATATACCCCCGCTTGGTGTTGTCCATGTGGGTGTGCGACAGGTTATGATGGACCTGGGAAGGGATAGTATGGGTTACCTTGTGGGGTTCCATATGGGTTGTAAGAAGTGGAGGTGGATCCATTATTACTAGGTGGATAGGATGTTCTTGGTGGAGGAACTGGTGGTGGGACAAGGATTGGTTGGGGAAGGGATGTGGGCAGATGATTACCCATGGGGGGAAGGGAGGTGCCATGAATGGTGGTGGTGGGGGGGAGGGTAATATGAAGATCCCCCATATGGTTGAAGGTATGGATCGGTTCCATATATGGGTATTGGTTGTGAGTGTGGTTGAATATGAGCCATGGATCCAATCAACCCATCAACAATGTGCGATGTTCTAGTTTTTTCTTGACCAAAGGGTAAAGGAAGAGGAGAATTTGGAAGGAATGTGTATAGGTACTGTGATTGGGAGTAGATGAGGTCAAAATATTGTTCCTTAGTGATGGCTTCATCTTCATTTTTGGGGAGGGTTGTGGCCACATTTTTAGCAAGGGTAGGAACAAGCGATCAAAGGAACCAATCTAGCCTTTGTTGAGGGGTGGTGTCTTCTTTACGAAGGTTGTGACGTCTACGCTATTCATGAATATGGTATGAAATGTGAGTAGTGGTGTTTTGTTTGCATTCTGATAGGATTTCAGACCCAATATCATGATGGATGGGAAGTTGAAAAAATGACAGGAATGTGTTGGCTAATGATTGAAATTTTGAGTGGGCTTTGGACTTCTTGTCCATGTACCATTTGGTTGTTGTACCAGTGAGGGTTCTTTGAAATAACCATATATGAATAGAATATTCCATTATTCTATTGGAATAACACCACAAGTTGAAGGACATGATGTGGTTGGCAGGGTCCTCTCCGTCTTTTCCTTCAAACTTAGGGATGTATGAAGGTATTTTTGTGGGCATATTCGACCAAGAGGGGTCGTGAAATATGGGATCATTTTTCAGTTTAGTTAGATAAGATATATTGAGTGAAGCCAAAAAGGGCATGATAGGAGTGGGTACTACCATGTTATGGGAGGAAGTGGTTCCTTGGGAGCTTATACTTTGTGACAAAGTATGGGCTCTACCTCCTTGTGGTGGAGGGTTTGTTTGTGAGTTTCTTAGGATATTGGTTCCGAGAACAGTGGCTCCTAGTAATCCTGAGCCAAGTACCATAGCACTAACTGGTGTATGTGATGGTACTATTGATGTCTCAATGAAATTAAGAACACCGTCCAAAATTGGGCTAAATTTCTCAAGCATCTAGAATGGCGGGGATACTATGGTTCCCCTATAATTCTAGCCTAGAAGTGGGTGTGTGTAAATAGTGGTGAGGAATGATTGGAAAAAATACTTTCAAATTACTTTAAACAATGTATTCATAAGAGTGCATTTGCTTCAAGTGGTGAAAATCATACATCTAGAAAATGTGAAAATTGGTTTTGTTTTTTTGTAACTCCTCATGGGGGAATAAAAATAAAATAACATGTGTCATATCTGACATAACATCCTTCCTCTCAAACAACACTGGACCTCCAAAAAATCTCTCTACAGTGGGGTCATAACCCACTTGAGGAGAAACTAGTGAAGGGATGAACAATCAGTTATAATGACGGATGAAGGGGGCATACCCCAGAAGTACTGGCGATATTTCCCAACAACCATTAAAAATCTTACTAAGGTGTGATTTCATCCCACAACCGCCACCTTGAGTAGATAAATCCTAAGTTTTGGTTACTAAGCTACCTCCATCAAGAACAACATTTAGATTTTCGATGTCAGAAATGAGTCACGGGATGGATGCTTTCCAAGGGTTGGGTGACCCAAGGATGCACACACAAAACAACTAGACCTTGACCTTTGACCCTTCACAGGTGTCTCCCTACCTTATGGTATAGGAATAATTGAGTGGGAGGATTTTTTCCCCCTAATTCACGACTTTCTAAGTTTCAAATGAGAAATGATGATGGGGAGTTATTTGGATCCCTATCCCCAAAATAGTAACTTAGAATACCAAATTCTTTTGTGTTCCTCCTGTGTAGGTTAGAAAGTGGGTTGATTATGGTTGTTTTTATAATGTGAAATATGGAGGTGAAGTTGGGGTCATGGACCAACTTCATTCTTTATGAAGGATTGCACAAAGACCCTTTTCTAAACAAATGAAGGCTACAAGAGTTTCAAGTATCTAGAAAAAAGGTTTTTGAATGAGTGAGAGTGTGTGCAGGGAGTGGTGATGGTGAAACAAGTTTTTAATAAATTAAATTCAATATTTTAGCATGGTGGAAATCATGTGGTCCTTTACTTATGTTGTTTAGATAACTTACTAAATTTGTTCAAAATGACCCTTGCAAACGAAAGGAAATATTAAGCTATTATGGCAGATATCATCATCCTTACTTGGACCCTTTATCTTCCTATGGTGTTTTGTAATCTATAAGACTTGAAACTAGTCCTATATTGCGAGCATGTGGGAATGTGTGGGCCCTTACAACTTCGATAAACTCCTTAGGTGACTTACTCTAAAAAAAATTGAAAACTATCCTAGAATTGCGTGCATGTGGGCATATGGGCCCTTACAATTCTTTTAATATTAATTTTCAACAAGTAAGCTGACAAGATTGGCCTCCTTTTGAAAGTGATTTGTTTTACCAAGGGAGATGGAGACTTATCTAAGAAACCTATTTTTTCTGATTTCCAATATCACACTAAGGTGCAAGGAAAGAGCATTCTCCAAGATTGGTTTAGATGGTCTTCTAGTCTCGGTTTAATGTAATGAATTTGTAAAATGAAAGGTTTGTTCTGAGATTCAAATGCAAAAACTCTTTTAAGCCATCCACGTGAAAACCAAGGAAATCAAAGATATTGTGGTTCTTTTTAATCTACCTAATTATCTATGTGTGATGTGGGTTTAATGTATGAAAGAATCAGATCTCATCTTGCATGTGCTGGCTTTTAAAAAGTTCTAAAATGATATCTAAACTACTAAGTGGAAGTGGGCAACTCAAGCCTTACAATTTTGCAAACATAAGATAGGTGCACGACATAATCAGAAATAGTCGCACACAATGCCTAGATCACGTAGTTGGAGAGTTATGATAGAGCACAGAAGTGTGTGGACTATGTGTTTTTTCATCCCGAAACCGCGCGCACGTAGAGAAGTTATCAGAACAAAAAAAGTGAAAAAAATATTTGACTATGGGGTGCAATCCTGCTCTCAAACGATGAGATTAGGTCGGTTTTGACCCCTGCTCATGGAAACAAGTAAGAAAGAAAAATCTAAGAGCCTAATTGGAGATATTTTTTATTCAAATCTCCAGTATGGTCGCCAATCTGTTGGGTTCCTTTTGTCACAAGGGTGGGAAAAAGGAGGTCCCTTAACTATCTAGTTAGGCTATCCAGAAATCACAGCAGAGAGTTAGTTGGTTAGTGGATCAACTAACATACAGAAACAAGAGATAATCAACTATGAAATAAATCTAAACTAAAAAAACAATAACTTCAAATGAATGCACAAATAAAACACAAGAGATGTATACCAAGTATACTGATCTTCGAATTGATACTCCTTGGAGAAATATGGGAACTTATGAGTCCCCTCTTCCTCCTTGGGAAGGCTCTTGAGTCCCCAAGTACAAGGTCTTCTTTCTACTATCAAGGGCTAACAAAGGAAAATGGTGAAGAAAAGAGTGATGGACTACTCAAGAGGAGAGAATACTAACACTTGCTATGGATGCCCAAAGATTTCTTAATAGGAAGATGGCTTCCCAAAGCTAAAAATGAGCAACATAATGATATTCAAATGCTTCTTTTTTTTGCATACAATGGCCTTTTATTTATAGGAGAATGGAAATATTTTTCTTAACTAGTTCCAAATGTGAATGGGAGGCCCTTGGAGGTACCTCTCATCCTTTTCAGTGATCCAAAGGTGAAATTTGGGGGCGATTTTGGGTATGGGGGAGATCCCCTTCATCCCAAAAGTGGTTGAGGCCTGACCAAACTCATCAATGCATCGTTTCTTCAACCATGTGGGTGTTTCGACTATCATACATCGTTTTATCCCATGCAGATGTGTGTGCACTACTTTTGTTGAATGTGCACGGGTTTCTAGGACCACTTTTACATAGTTTTATGATTACCTTGCCAAACTAAGTGTAATCCTTCCATTAATATTGGTAGTATATTATGTTTGTGTTACCCGTTTCTTCATGCATTGTCTACATTTTTTGTGAGCCATTTTCTGGTGATAACACTTCTAAATGAATTTTTATTTTAGAATTTCTAATCCTTGTTTTCTCCTGTAGAAATTAACCCACTATCCTCTCCAACTTGATATTTTCTACCTTTGTAGCTTCACTAGTGGATATGCAT
>ML790751.1:61508-77546 GCA_009831015.1 Picea engelmannii | reverse complement strand
TATATTACAATAGTTTGGGTAAATCAAGCTATCCTGAGGATCGAAAGATCCTCAGGATTGCTTTACTATTATAAAATTACAATATAGCAAATGTATTATCTTCAAACTGCTTTGCGCCTAAAAAGTATTCAATCTCCAATGGCCTGCGCATAGCCAAAATCTCTTTGGTTATCTTTGACAATTATTTGCCCAATTCTGTAACAAAATCAAACTATTCCAATCATAATTTAGAATCTATTTAATAAAACCTAAATAACAACTCTAAGAGACATATTAATCATGTTCTTTCCTATTTATTCCTAATTAATTGAAGAGTCACTCAGAATGATATCATAAACTATGGACAAAAGGAAGATATTTGTACCTTTTTCATAACCCAACATACCCCCCAGCTTACCTTCTTGCATGTCCTCATGCAAGCTAGAGTCTTTCATGTAAACTAGTTATACTATAGGGAGAAAATGTTGGTTCACCGGGTCTCTTGAAACCATGGCTTCTTTTGATCTCTATCTATGGGGGATCTCAAGGTCTTCTTCATTTCATTCAGTAGATGGTTGTCCCTCTGTTTCTTCCAAGTGCTCTGTCTATTCAAGGGGGTTTCTTTCCTCAAAAATAAATTCCTCCTATGCTGTGTCATCTTTGTCAGTTGAGGTTCCTAAGTTCCCTAGAACCTGAGCCATTTCTATCTCATAACTCTTAAAAAAGTGTTTTTCCATGTGCTTTAATGTAGGTTGGGTGTCTCCCTGATTATCTTTTTGTGTTGTCTTCCCTGTTTGGTCAATGTCTTGAATATTTTTTTGTAAAGGTTGTTCCATGATATTCTGAGGTTCTTCAGGGTGCTCTGTTGAATCCTGAACTGCTTCAGTTATTTCCCTGATTTGTTTGCTTCTCTTCCTTTTCCTAGGGGGGGATCTAAGAGCAACCACCGTTCTCTTCTTTCTTTTTGTTACTGCCTGTTTCTGTGAGGTCCGGGCCTCAGTAATTTGAGAAGATTCTACTTCAACTTCAGTTTGGGGCACTGGAGTTTCTCTTTGGGTGTTAGTCTCCTACTCCAGTTGTGGAGGTCTACTGGCCTCAATGATTTGAGCAGGTTCTGCTTCAATTTCAGTCTGAGGTGGTGAAATATTGCCCTCAATGGTTTGAGCAGGTTCTGGTTCAACTTCAATCTAAGGTGGTGAATTATTGCCCTCATTGATTTGGGAAGGTTCTGGTTCAACCTCAATTTGAGGTGGTGGAATTCCCCTTTGGGTGATGGTCGCCTGCTCCAATTGTGGAGGTCTATTTCCCTCAATCAAAGTTTCCCAACTCAACTGAGTTTGACTCAGTGCTTTATCCACTATCAATTTAACTAGCTTGTGATGGCTAATAACAGTAATAGGATCTTTGGACTTTTGTGTCCTTAGAGAGACTTCATGTAATACAATATCTAGGAAGAAAGGGAGGCTAATTACTAATCATTGCTTCAAAGCTGCCAGCAATTTAAGATGACGTGGTCGAATTACATCATACCGCCCATTGCAGGTGATGTAGCGTTGAACTATCCCTGCCAGTTCCTTCTATGGTTCACTGAGGGTGTTAGGATTTAGTCCCTTGCCTTTTTTGTCCAATTCCTCTCCAGGTTCTATGAAGGATTCCACAACGTCTTTCAGCTTTGTGTATTTCCCTGTCCATTGACTACCTGTGTTAGAGAGGCCTGTGACCTCTGCTATGATTTATGAGGTAACTGGTATTCGTATACCCTGCACCGTAGAGATTTCTCCTTGCAGGTTTTGAAAGAATTCCAGTGTGATATTTGTGTCATCCCCTTGCAAATAGTTGAAGTATTCGGTCCACCCTAGGCGATGTAGGATTTATCTCGCCTGTTCTATAACCCGGAGTAATGTCGTCTCTCTGCGCACACTTTTTCCACCCATATTTATGTGAGAATAAAGAACAACTATCGTTCATGTTTACGAATTTGGTTAGACCATCTTTGGAAAAACAGATGCTAGAAATGGAAAATAGCAGCGATGGCAATTGTATAAAGATGTGGGTTTTGTATTAATTGCAATCATTACGGCTAGTAGGGAAGTGTGCCGAGCATCCCCCTCATTAATGTAGAGGTCTTCCTCGACTGTCAGTGTAGGTGGAAGCCATGAGTGCAGGTACTTTCGAATAAGAGGTAATGATTGTGTCGCTGCCACCAATAGGGATAATCAAATATAATTTTCAAAAAGACACATGCCACCAAAAATCATTTAAACAATAGTCATTTGATGTGTGGAATTTATACAGTTAGTAAACCTATGTGAAAAAATGATTTATGGAGAAATCAATCGAAAATAAGTTAAATCTGTTCATTATATTTATTTATTTTAATAATCCACATAACATAATATTGTTACTTTTCCCAATGATTGAGTATAACTGATATGATAGGAGATCTAGAGACACGCAAAAACTTGGTATTTTGAGATAATCTTCCATGCCATAGGTAGAGCCACTGCTGCCCGTAAGCATTCATAGCCTCGACAGGGTTTCCTTTTAACCCATAGATGAGCATGTATCCTTCATAAACATATAAATCATCTTTTTCTAACAAAAGACCATTATCCTGGTTTGGTAGCCAGATGGTTATAATGCCACTCACTAGATTGTAACGTAAGTGAACAAGCCAGCTCGTGATGAGACCTCTTGTCCTTTGACAAAAAAGTGTCAAAGGCCATTACCCTGGTGTGGTAGCCATAGTGGGAATTTCACTTTCGTTAGTATTCTATGATCGTTGTAGGTTGGCTCACGATGAGACCCCTTATTCTTTTATGAAAAAAAGATTCTTATTGCATATATTTGTATTTTTTTTGTCTTTAATAAATATTTGAATTGACTTTTCCCAAGAAGACCATTATCCTAGTTTGGTAGCCAGATAATGATAATGCCACTCACTAGATTGTAACGTAAGTGAACAAGCCATCTCGTGATGAGACCTCTTGTCCTTTGACAAAAAGTGTCAAAGGCCATTGCCCTGGTGTGGTAGCCATAGTGGGAATGTCACTTTAGTTAGTGTCCTATGATCGTGGTAGGTTGTCTCGTGATGAGACCCCCTATTCTTTATGGGAAAATTTTATTATATATATATGTGTGTGTGTGTGTGTGTGTGTGTGTGTGTTTTAATGTGTTTATTTAGGGAGGCTCATCTACTCCTTAAGAGTAGGGGATGGTATAAGGAAGTATAGAGATGCCAAGTAAAAGTTTTTTAAAGTCTTCTTATAATATAGAGGCAGGATATCATTCAGGTATATTTTTATATATAAGGGAAAGAAACAACTTATGGTGGTAATCGATTATGAACAAGGTTTAAGATATTTCGGAGAGATTAATCCTCAAAATATTTTTGATAAGGTGTAATGCATCATCCACAAAATAATGACAGATCGTTGTAATGATGATTAAAAATAGTCCTGGTGAAAATTAATTGATGAAAGCCGCATTTACGGAGGAATAACTAGCATTTGAATAGTAAAGAAGGGAACAACAATTGTTCTGTTCGAAAAGGAACAACAGGAACAGGAAAAAGGAACAATAGTTGTTCCATTCACAAAGGAACGACAGACACACAAAAAAGGAACAACAGTTGTTTTGTTCACAAAGGAACAACAATTGCGCCAAAAAGGAACAACAGTTTTTTCGTTCACAAAGGAACAGCAGACACGCGAAAAAGGAACAACAATTGTTTCATTCACAAAGGAACAACAAACACGCGAAAAAGGAACAGCAGTTGTTTCGTTCAAAAAGGAATAGCAGACGCACGAAAAAGGAACAACATTTGTTCCATTCACAAAGGAACAACAGACACGCGAAAAGGAACAACAGTTGCACAAAAAGGAACAGCAGTTGCGTGAAAAGGAACAACAGTTGTTCCGTTCAAAAAGGAACAACAGTTGCGCTAAAAAGGATTAGCAGTTGTGGATATGTAAAATACAGAGTCTGTGTGATAAAACAAAATGGGAGTAAGGAACAAAAGAAGGTGCTAATTGTAGTTATCTGTCCTGATTCTTGTTTCCTAGATGACTTTTCATAAAATAAAGAAAAACTAACCACTCAGTTGGAAAACTATGTACAGTTTATGTATAGTATACACAAAATACATCTTTCATGGGATTGGGGTGGCTAGGTTACCTTCCTAGCCAGCCAAAATCTGCATAATAGTGTCTTTGTTTACCTCTTGATAGAAAGAATCTTTTGAAGGTGGCTGGTGGTAAAGTCGTAGTCAGTGTCCATTGACTAGAAAGGGTGATCTAGACCCATCGATGGTGTTCAAGGTAACCATGCCATTATCATGGACTCTATTAATTTCATACAGCCCTAGTCATCATGTTTGTGATTTCCCAGGGAAGTCTTGAAATCTAGAATCATAAAGAAGCGCCCAGTCGCCTTTCTTGAATGATTTTTTCTTCATATGCTTGTCATGCCAGGTTTCTCTCTGTTGTTGAATGACAGATGTGCACTCTACAACAGAAAAATGTGCTTCATCCAATTCGTTGAGTTGTTGAAGGCGTCATTTATGTGCTTTTGTAAGATTTAGTCCGATTTCCTGGGCCATCCTTAGGGTTTTGATCTCGAATTTGATTGGGAAGATGGGTTCTTTACCATAGACTATATGGTAAGGAGAGTAGCCAGTGGTGTTTCACCAGGTTGTACGATAATCCCAAAAGGTATTTGGGAGTTTCGTAGCCCAATTATGTCGGTTTGTTGAGACAGTCTTCGTCAGAATTGCCTCTAGGACCTTATTAGTGCTTTCTACTTGCCCGTTTTCCTGTGGGTGGTATGGAGAAGTAACTCTGTGCTTAATGTGATAGTTGTCCAGAGTGGTGGTGATTCTATGGCCTATAAATTGTGACCCTCCATCAGTAATTATTTCTCTAGGTAGTCCATACCATACAAACAATTTGAAAAGGAATTTGATGACTACTTCTTCTGTTGTATTTGGTAAAGATTCCACCTCTACCCATTTGGTCATGTAATCCATTGCGACGAGAATATAGGCCTTTTGATTTGACTTTGGATTAAAGGGGCCGACGAAGTCCAACGCCCATCTTTCAAATGGTTCTATGACTAGTTGTGTTTTCAAGGGAATTTCATCAGCCTGACCTGGTTTCCCCATCCGCTGGCAGTTGTCGCATGTTTGTAAATATTTCTTAGCATCTCTAAATATTGAGGGCCAATAATAGCCCATCTGTAGGATTTTGTGTCCAGTTCTACGGTCTGCAAAATTCCTCCCACAGGGCTCGTCATGTCCTTCTTTTAGTATGTTATAGATTTTGTCCTCTCGTACGCATCGTCGGATCTGGAGATTAGCTCCTGTGTGGAAAATATATCCACTAATCCAAGTGAATCGTGCGCTACGCTGGACGATCAGTCATCTTTCCCTGGATGATAAACATGTCAGTAATATTCCCGCTGCTAGATAGTTTGCTACATCAGCGTACCAAGGTGGTTTTGTGTCGACAACAAATAGATGCTCATCCGGGAATTGATCCTCAGTTGTTAATGAGTCATCTATTTTTGGGAATCAGGACAGGAAGTCTGCGACAAGATTTTCTCTCCCAGGTCAATCTTTGATGGTGATATCAAATTCTTGCAATAATAACAGCCATCGAGTGACCTGTCCATTAGTAATTGGTTTATTATCTAGATATCTAATGGAAGAATGATCAGTATACAGGGTAACTGGATAGCCTGTTATATAATGACGAAATTTATTGATGGCATGTATAACAACTAAGAACTCTTTCTCTATTACTGTATAATTAAGTTCGGCTAGAGTTAGATTCTTTCTAATGAAATAAATGGCGTAGGGCTTCTTTTCTTCTTCCTATCTTAGAACAACGCCTATGGCAATGTCTGAGGCATCGGTTGAGATATGAAATGGTATCTCCCAATTTGTCCCTCTCAATACTGGTGTTATTGAGATCAATTTCTTGAGCCCTGCAAAAGCCACGTCACATTTTTCAGACCATTTGAATTCTACATTACCAGTTAAAGCATGTAGGGGTGCAGCAGTTTTTGAAAAATTTGGCATAAATCTGCGATAATATCCTGAAGCGCCAAGAAAACTATGTACCTCAGTTTGTGTGTGTGGATTAGGTAGATTAAGTATTACCTCAATTTTTTTTGGATCTACTCTAATTCAATTTGCAGAAATGTAATGCCCTAATACCACACCTTCTGTATCATCATGTGACATTTTTCGTGGCTTAAGCATAACCTGGTAGCGATGCACCATTTAATACCTTCTCCAGATTAGCCAAGGCTTGATCGAAATCATCACCATACAGAGTAAAATCATCCATGTAGACTTCGAGCCCTTCGCTAATCAAATCACTAAATATGCTCAGAATGGCCCTTTGGAATGTAGCTGGAGTGTTACAAAGTCCGAAGGGCAATACTTTGTAGGAAAAGGTACCCCAAGGACATGTGAATGTCATTTTATCCTGATCTTCTGGGGTAATCTGGATCTGATTGTAGCCGTTGAAACCATCTAGGAAAGAGAAGAATTTCTTCCCTACCAAGGTATCCAAGACCTGATCGATGAAAGGTAATGGAAAATGATATTTTTGAGTAGCTTTGTTTAGTTCCCTGTAATCAACTCAGATTCGCCACTTCCCGTTTTTCTTTGGGACGATGACTAATAGGGAAACCCATCGACTATCTGAGATAGGGTATATAAAATCTGCGTCCAACAGCTTTTGTATCTCTTCTTTAACAATATCTCTGAGGTGGGGATTCAGCCTTCTTTGTGGTTGTAGGATAGATCGGGAGTCTTTATCAATATAAATGTGGTGCATGCAGAGTTTTGGGTCAATACCTTTCATAACAGAGTACTCCTAGGCGAAATCTTGCTGGTATTTAGAGAGGGTTTGGATTAGCTTTTGTTGTTGTCCTTCTTCTAGGTTGGAATTAATGTTCAGAGACTTCCCTGGTGCGATCTTGATGGGTTTGTTGTTGTGGACAGTGGTAGTCAGAATTTGTTGTTCCATTAAATCTTCCAGGGGGTCTCCCTATGCTTCACAGTCTAGAACAGCTTGGAGCATCTGGCATGTTGTGTTACTTACAATGGTTGGGTTTTTAAGAAACCCACTAATTACATCATCCTCTAGTTGATTCTTGTTCTTGAGGGCTTCTTCCATCTTGAGTGGGGCACGCAGATCCTTATCTAGATATCGTGGAGGTGACAATTGCAGATATATGATCATTGGACTGGGTTTGGCTAGGGAGTATAAGATGAGATTCCTTGTAACACCTCCTCTTGCAATTGTCATTGTACCTGATCGACAGCTTATATATGCATCAGCTGTTGCAAGCCACGATCTACCCAATATTAGTGGATTCCCTTCAAGTCCTCTTTTTGTGTTGATGATGACAAAATCTGTGAGATATTCCCAGGAATCAACTGAAATGGCTATATCATGTAGTGTGCCGATTGGTTTGACCACTGATCGATCAGCCAATTGCAACATAATCGGGGTTGGGTTGAAAGAGTGAAATCCTAGGGCATTGTAGGTTTTCATAGTTAGAATGTTGATCGCCGCCCCCAAATCGATTAAGGTATTTGGAAAGAAACAACCTTGAATCTGTACTATTACTATGGGGTTCCCTGGATCTGCATATTTAACTGGTGTTTCTCTACCCAAAATTAGATCAGATAAGGCTCCCACTACATGAACTGTTGATGATGAATTTTTTATTTTTCTAACGGGCTTTCTCCCACATAGCTCCTTGATTGTATTTGCGTAGATCGGTATATCTTGCAGGGCTTGCAGGAGTGGAATTTTTATGTATAAATTCTTGAGTTCCCCTACAATGTCGAAATCAGGATATACGGTCGGTTTCACTAACATCAGTCTTTCGAGGAATGGAGGGGAGGGAATTGTATCCTTATCAGAGTCTTGTGATTCGACTGTGTCCCACCCTTGCCTGATTTCTTCTATTATTATCACAGTCGATGGTGTTGTTGCTAGTTGTTTTTCATTCCCCTGTTCTTGGGGAATGTCATTTTGTTTGGGAGAGTTGATGCGCCCCAATATTAACTGAAGTTCATTGCACCCTACTGAATTGATTTCCTCTTCTCCATTTTCCATAATCCGAACAAGCTGAGCTGGTCTATTATTGGGATTTGGGTGGGGTTGGGTAGGTAATTGAGGGCGCAATTGTGATTGGGGCAATGGGAGTGGAGGTTGTAATGGAGGTTGGGTTTGAGAAGTCATCCCCATAGGTTGATTATTCATCCCCATGGGGCACTACCAGTTCTAGTTCCAATTTGGGTTTTGGGCAGTTGAGTTAGGCCATTGTGGAGGGTAGGTATTATTCTAATTTTTCCAGGATGAGGTGGGGTATTGTGAATTTGGCCAATTGGAACTTGTAGTTGGTTGATTTTGCCAGTTGGTGTTTGTGGCAGACTGGTTTTTCCAAGTGGGGATTGCAGGTGGGTATTGTTGGGGATGCCAATTCTGATTAGTAAATGGTTGGCCCTGCCATGTGCTACCAACATTCTGTTGTTGATTGTACTGTCCAAGATTCTGTTGTTGATTGTATTGTCCAGGAAAGAAAGAGGAAGGGTCTTGAAATGTATTTTGAGGTCAGGACTGACACTGATGGTGTTGAGCCATCAGATATAATGGTTTTGTTTCCTCTTATACCTCTTTGAACACAGCTTTCAATCCAGGGAGTGATGGGCAATCTTCTATGTCATGATCCTTGGCACAAATAGAACAGACCCACACTATATCCAAGGGGCATTCTCTTGGACTGTGTTTCTTTCTACACTTATGGAAAAA
This sequence comes from Picea engelmannii, assembly GCA_009831015.1. Classification (NCBI taxonomy): domain Eukaryota; kingdom Viridiplantae; phylum Streptophyta; class Pinopsida; order Pinales; family Pinaceae; genus Picea; species Picea engelmannii. The sequence continues at coordinate 68,733 of ML790751.1, read as the reverse complement.
TATAGCCAAGGTTTTCTCTACCACTACCTTTTTTTGTTTGGCCTGCAATACATCCAATTGTGTAGTTAGAGTCCTCAAAATATTTGTTTTACAATTTTCTAGGAGATTACCAACTTCAGCTCATGTAAGGCCCCCTCTAGAGATATTGTTATTTCTTGTGAGGGATGTCCGCAGTCCTGATCTGGTCCATGTACTTCCTCGTGAGCACCTGATACACAATGGAACAATGTCTTCATAAGTTTCCTGATAAATGTCACCTTTCCCCATTAGATTCAATGTTTCTACCCACTCATATTTCATACCTTTGATCAAAGTTTCTTTGAGTACTGGACCTGGTAATGTACCATAGGGTGATCTTTTCAAATTATACTGAAATATTTCGACATATTCTTCTAATGATTCATTTTCTTTTGCAATCATTTAAAAGATTTCATCTTTTAGGTCTCTGGTTCTGCAATAATCCTAACATTTTAACAAGAAGGTTTGTTTCATCTGATCCCATGAATTGATGGTTCCACCTCCCAATCCCATGAACCAGCGTAGGGTTGCTCCCTTCAAGGTAGAGGGGAATAATTTTAATTTTTGGGGTTCAAAGGTGTAGTCATATCCCCTACATAGGACATCGAATTCGAATAGAAATTCGTCAGGATCATCTGAAATCATTCCATGGAAGGTTGGCAGGTGTTGGAAGGGGATTGCTTTCATGGGGGCATTGACAATTGGATCAACTATTCGATACTCCAGTGTGGAGTTCTGGGGTTGTTGTTGATTTGCTTGTGCCATTTTCTCAAAAATGTGCCAAAAATTTTCAGGAGGTTCTTGATCTGGGTATTCTATTTGAAGTTGTTGATTATTTTGTCTTCCAGGGAGTTTGACTGCACTTCCTTTATCTGGGATTTCGGGTATGCCTTCTTTTTTCGAAGGAGACTCAAGATCAGGTGGTGGTGGTGGTGGGTATGCCTTGCCAACCCCGCTAGTTTATCCTTCTCCTTCCTCTAGATTATTAAAGCTTCCCTCCTCTAAAGGTTTGAGGGGTGGGAGATCTGTACTCTAAAAACTTTGCTCAATCCCTTCAGTTTTACTATGAATCTCAGTGTGGACCATAGTTGGTGAAACTACTGCCTGAGGGGTTTGGATGGATCCTTTCCTAAGTCCAACCGAAGCTTGGGATTCACTCTTTTTAATTATTTCATCTATGAAAGTGCTTCTTCCAGGAATCACCAGACCCTAGGTTTTGGTATTTTTTGGTGGGGGTTTTGTTTTTTCAAGAACCTTTTTTCCAGTCATACATACTTCACACAACAACAAAAGAAATTTCAACAAAAGAAACACCTATGAAACCTTTTAAGTGTCAACTGGAGGTAAGCGTTGGCATAAGCATTTTACTTATTACCTACGTAGGTTCTTACCTTTTGTCTTCAATACCTGGTCCTCCAGAGACACAACCTATTCTACCTTTGACATTCTCCCCGGCAACGGCACTAAAATGTTGGGATCTAAAGATGTTCTAAAAAAACCTTAGTTTAACATTAATTTATCAACCTAGGGATTCATCTTTTGTCTCAAGAATATCGGCAAAGTTTATGCAGGTAGCCTAAAATCATGTAGCTAAACCAGATCTGAGTTCATCAACAATCAAGTTCCTCAAGCGTTCACCAAAGATTCTAAGAACTAACTGAAATTGAAGTCTAATCACTAAGATGCTATAAAATGAAAGGAACTAATTAATCTATTTGAATTCACTTAACTATAAAGCAGTAATTGAATCTAAGAAAGGACTTGCAGATTTAATCTATCAATCATGAATTCTAATTACTGGAAAGGACATAACGAATTATTCTATGGAAAGAAATAACAACTGTAATCTAATCAAAAGGGATAGCTAATGTAACTTTAACGGAAAGGAACAACTATCGTAATCTTAACTAAAAGGAACGACTAATGTAACCTGAACTGAAAGGAACAACAATTGTAAATCTAAAGCAAAGGAACAACGCAGATGAAAATGTGAGGAACTGTCAAGCAACAATCTTCAGAAATGGAAATCATAACAGAAATCATGAATACTTAAGGAAATTCCTGCCTTCTGCAAACAATCATCAATTCATTGATATGCTCATGCAATTAAAAGAGATTTGAATCACAAAATAGAAATCAAACTCTGAACTAATATAATTACAGAACGAGACAATAGTATCTTCAGACTAGGCCCTCAGTCTTTAGAAGTACTGCTACGAGAAACTCAGAACGTAGGGATGATAAAAACACTCAAAACTTTCATTGATTCCATAACTGGTTAAACATTTACAACAACTACTCGTGCAGGGCAATTCTGAATCTGAATACTTAAAATGCGGTTTTTCTTCTTTTTTTTTCTAGATCTATTACCCTCTTATATATTACAATAGTTTGGGTAAATCAAGATATCCTGAGGATCGAAAGATGCTCAGGATTTCTTTACTATTATAAAATTACAATATAGCAAATGTATTATCTATAAACTGCTTTGCGCCTAAAAAGTCTTCAATCTCCAATGGCTTGCGCATAGCCAAAATCTCTTTGGTTATCTTTGACAGTTATTTGTCCAATTTTGTAACAAAATCAAACCATTCCAATCATAATTTAGAATCTATTTAATAAAACCTAAATAACAACTTTAAGAGACATATTAATCATGTTCTTTCCTATTTATTCCTAATTAATTGAAGAGTCACTCAAAATGATATCATAAACTGTGGACAAAAGGAAGATATTTGTACCTTTTCCGTAACCCAACACCATGTTTCAATCATACTTGGCTGATGTCATCAATGATTTCACCCAAATTTCCATGCATCTTTGATTTTGAAGCAGAGATCAATAAAAATATGCCACAAGTCTTCCAATCATTTGAATTTGGATAAAACTGGTTTTTAACAGATTTTTCTGCGTGCGAAGGCCATCATATTAGTCAACAATATGGTTTTTTATGATCAATTGGTCTTTTCTTTGGTAATAATTCATAATCATCACCTTCTCATACATGGTCGATAGGTAGATAATATCATTTCACATCTCACACACTCTGGTAAGTGATTTTGAGTATGAAGCTTGTATCGAAGAAATCGTTGGTTCTATCAATTGGATCTCTTAATGCACATGGAATTCCTATAATCAAGAGCCACAAGGTCTACCAAAATCATCTACAAATGTTTCTCCCTAACCCAATGCTTTGTTTTGAGTCAATCCTACATAGAGAATGATCTGTTTGAAGAGCATTCTTCCCTAAGTAAACCCCTGTCGACCATATTGGCTTCAGATGTGCTGGAAACTGCATTTTTTTTGCTAAGAGAGAGGAAAGTGTTGATTTGTCTTGTTTGTTTAGGCATAACAATAGTAGGGCACAAAATAGTTTTTCCTAAGGCGCAACTTGATTTTATGGTCAGCATCCTCCCAAGATAGCTAACAAGGACCAATCATATGACCGTGACCAAGAGGAAATGACTACTCATTCCTCTAGTCGGTGGACCACCTTACTCCCATGGAAGTAGAGGATGCCTAGCCTAGCAGCTCATCCTTATGAGAAAAATTTGTATGGAAGGATCTATACGAAATAAGCTCAGTTGGGTAAAGGTTCAATAGTTAGGTAAATGTTCAACCAAAGGACCTTTCTTTTTGACAAAAACTGGGAGACATTATATTGACAAAAAAATGGGTGGTCGAAGCACGCAAAGGTTTAAAAAAGAGTGAAAAACATCCCAGAGGAAAAGCTAACATCAGTATCAATCCTGCTACTTGTATATCTATCCCTATATCTATCTGAGCTTTACTAGTAGCCATTACATTCCAAAATTTATATGTGAAAATTCGATTAAATATGCCTAAGATACATATAATCTTGAAACACATTATGTTATCATCGTAACAATTTTCAGACAAGATCCAAGTCTCGGGAATTTAAGCAAATCTACACCGTCATGAAAAAGCTTGATAGTTTTGAGAATTGATAATTTAGAGGACCGGGACATATCTAGCGGCGTATGGACAAATGTAGCAGAGGCATAAAAGGTGTAACTCGACAAACCGTCGATTACAAAATGACCTAGATCAATGGTTGGAGCCCGTATCGGGTGGTAAACTTGCATGGGACTTAACCATATAGAGGTGGACTGGGGAAACCATTTTGTTTTTTGATATGGACATGTGTCACCTCCAGAGATACGTCAAGGCGAAAGGTGGGTTGCATGAAATCGCTTTTGCCAAAGCCCTGATGTCACATGTTCCTATGTGTCACATCAAACACTCGTGGGGTACCGATGGTAGTCGGTCGAAATCACCCCATCTCACTCGTTTGGTACTTCACAACCGTATAATGTCAGGTGAATGCCACCATATAACGAACTTGAAAGTTAATCATTTGAAATGGATTGGCCAAGCGTGGTAAATCAATGTACCTGTCAGTAAGTCTGTTAGCGCTTCATGATTGGAACTCTATAATTACTCAAGTATGAAGAGATCATTTTATCCATAAGTGAATTAATCTCCAATTTGCTTGACTCTCTGATTTTTGCAAGAACATTTCGGTGTCCACGAAATTGGGATACATGGACCAAGCTATACCCGGTGAAATCGGTCATTCTGGCAACGTGGCAGATTTACCTACGAGCAGGAAGGAAAGGGAAATTGCGCATATACTAGAAACTAAATTCCACACAAAACCTACTAAGGACTCATGATTGGAAGTCAAGCTAAATCCCATAATGAAAGATCTAATTATCAAAAGACGAGCTGTAAAGAAGAAACGAACCAAGCGGTAGAAGAAAGAGATCAGAGCCGAAACGGTTGAAAGTGTTGGAGAGAATCAACCGGTCTTGTTGGATACTCTAAAGGAGGAGATCGCTAAGCTAAAATGAACTCTCAAGTAGAGATAAGTGGCTCCCAACAATTTTTGGACAGTTGGCACCTAGATATGATGAACCTTCTCCTGACAGTTCCTCTAAAATAGGGTAACGATTATTATAAATCATTTCTTGTTTGTAAATGATATCTAATTCTAGAATGATGAGAAGTCTGAACGTTTTGTATTCCATGAAGAAACCTTATCTATATATATATTACCTAAGGGATATAGAAGGCATGGAGAAAGGAGGAGCCTGCCCTTTGTGCAGGCAAACCTTTGTTGTTGGCAAATTCAGTTAACAGACAGCAAATCAACGTATACTTGTCATTGATGGCAAGTACAGTTGTGGTTGCAATGATGACAATAACAATGAATAGCAACGCAGCAATAATCGGGAGGAGAAGAGTCAGTGATCGTTGGATCCCATTCAAATTTTCCGAAAGGCTGACAGCTGTCAGATCTGTAGAAGCTGCGAGAGAGATAAGCCATCGGAGAATCGGGGATTGGGACTTTGAAATGTCCAATTCACTCGACAACAAAAACCCCAAAATCGCGATATGCGATTTTGCGATTTGATCGCAACCGTTAAAGAAAGATTGAGATATGGACCGTTGATTTTGCTCATCAGAGAATCGGGAATCGGAGTTTCACGAGTTTCGTGAACAATGACAATGAAAACCCCGAAATCGTGATATGCGATTTCGCGATGTAATCACAGTCGTTGGATAAGAAGTGCTCTGGACCATTGATCACAGCCCGTATCGGAGTATCGGGGATCGGGACTTTTTAATGCCAAAATATCTTGACATCAAGAACTCCGAAATCAGAAAATGCGATATTGCGATTCAATCGTAGCTGTTGAGCCAAGATTGCATCTGAACTGTTGATCCAACCCACGTCAGCAAGGGACACGTGGCACAACCAAGGAATGACAGGTGTCAGGCAGATTCAACACTTCAGGCACATGTAAGTCACGAATCAGAGTGACACGTGGCAGGATCTAACACATGTCAAACCACATGTGACGTCAGCAGAGGCATCGGCGATCGAGACTTTGAAATGACAAAGTCACTTGACATCGAAAGTCTCGAAATCCCGGAGGGATCGGGACCGTCCATCTGAGGGATAGGTTTCGAAGATCAATGCGTCGTCAGCATTTTGTTCATCGGGAAATCGGGGATCCCGTTGAAAAGAGTTTTGTGTAAGTCAGAATCGCGATCCGCGAAACCCCGATGAGTGGGGGCCAGCTGTCAGCAGAGTAGAGCAGGACGACGGAGGCATAGTGGAGGCTAGCTGTCAATGTAACGGAGCATCGGTATTTGGAGGCATCACAAACCCCGTAGCCCCGATGAGGTAAGATTATGGTCACAGAGTAATGGTCATGTGGACCCGGAGGGCCAGCGTGTGGAGAAAAGGGCTCATCGGAAATCGGGGATTCGAGAGGAAAGTGACTCTCGACAGCGTAAAGCCCGAAACCCCGACGAGAGGTATGGTGACAGTCACATGATAGTTGGTCACATGGACCATTGTGTAGCTGGAAGGGGCTAAAGCTCTGGAAAGGAGCACATCGGGGATCGAAGAATCAGGGGTTCAGAGTACATGTGCATCTCGACACTGAGAATGCCAAAATCGCGATGAGTGAAATCCCAATGGGATCTGAACCGTTGGATCAAGTATTGATCGGAGGGTTGTTGTTCTTCCTCACATGTTAACGCTTCAGTTATGAATCCGTTAAGAGAAATGGACTGATAATGACAAATCGGTTAGCGTTTTAGTTGCCAAGACAGATGTCCTTGTATTATCTATTGGAAGGGGAAGTGGAATCGTCAAGGAGTAGTGTATAAAAGAAAATGAGCGAGACTAAACCGGGTTGGTTGTTCTGAATGAAAAATGAGTAAATAGTAAGAAAAAGAAAATGAGCAGAGGCATAGCAAGAAATGAAGAAAATGTGCAGAGAGAAATGAAAGGTAGAACAGAAGCAGAGTAGAATGACAGACAGAACAGAAGAAGAGCAGAATGACAGAAAAGGTGATGCAGAGCAGGCATGCTAAACAAACAAAAGAAGAAAAGAATTGTAGAACAATTTGCTAAAGATCAGATAGAGAGAAAGATTGGTAAGACTTGATTTATCTGAGTATTTGTCTGTGTATTCATTATTGATTATAAACAAGGGTGGTTGGGAGGTGCTCGGGACGACTGTTGTCCTCAGAAGTTCAAGTGGGTGCTTGAACACAGGAAGTTGTAGCTTCCATATGGTTGCAGCCAGAGAAACTAGGGTGGCAGGGTGGTGCTAGGGAGAACAGGTGTTCTCTGTTATGCAGGTTGGAGCCTGTGTAACTGGAAGTT
>ML790751.1:13043-52864 GCA_009831015.1 Picea engelmannii | reverse complement strand
TGTTTTAGTATTTCCAACATTTGTAACTTTTCGAACCAGAATGAATATAAAAATGCAAAGGTGGATTTTGGACTATTTATGAAAAGATTCTAACTGGTGGTGTTATGATTCTTGTTTCCCTTCATAGTATGTGATTCTTGTTATCCTATATTTCATTTTCCATTTTTGTCCATTTAGATTGGAGAACTAGAGGCCCAGAATTCATCATTTGATGCTCTCGGCTTAGCAATTTAGACTTTGTTTATTTATTCTTAACTGATTCATAATTCATTGTGATAATTCCCTGATATAGTTATATGTTTCTTTTTCTTCTTTTGCCATTCTAATTTTCAAATATAAACTCAGACTCACTGCCTCATTTATCCTGTTCCTCTGAATAGTTTTCATGTTCCAACAATGCATCATTCATTTCAGACTCCATGGCCCAAACGTCATTTTCATTTCTCCAGTTATTTTATTAAAAACCCCCTAACAAACCAAATCTAGCCATCGATTTCCATAGATATACCTAGTGACATGAGAGAGCCCTCTCTAAGTTGAGCAGGCTAGTGCCTCAGCTCTAATGCTGGTTGAAACAATTACCCCTGTCGTTTGTCTATTTCAGCTGGACAAAATTTACAGGGTGCTAACATTCTAGCACTGTTGTCGAGGATGAAATTAGAAATTTTCCCTGGGAAGAATGACATGGTTGAGTTCTAAGGTCTAAGAGCAGCAGAAACTTAGGCACATTTTGGCTGTATTTCTACTCTGGTGACTCCACATGTCAAAATCAGTTTGAAGGTGATTCCACTGGTAGAAGAATCCAAAAATTTGAATTTTCAATTGCGAATCCACTCTCAGTGCACAATCTAGCTTCCAAAGACTCTAGCAAGAAATGAGACCCCTTGACAGAGGCATGAAAATACATTATGGAAGAAAACAGGTACTTAAAATTGGATTTTTCCAAAGCATTCTATTGTTTGTTATAGGGTGCCTCTACATTTTCCTTGAACATGCCAAAAAAAAAATTCTTTACCTGCTACATTCTGATGATGAACATGAAGATCTTGCTATCGTATACCCTCCTCTTAAAGTTGTGCACATATATCCGCACTATATCACCGATGTTGATAAAAAATTCCCATTTGGGCCATGTGATGACCATGACCAAGTTGTTAAACCCCATAAAGCCAAGGCCAATGTCTCTCCCCCTGTTCCTATTCCAACATCCTCCAGAGCCCAACGTAGATACATACCCATGAAACTACCCCAAGTCCTCCATGATTTCCCTCCAAATCACCATGAATATCTACCTGTGTTTGATGGAGAAACTAATGTCGTCTCAAATGAAAAGCACATCCAAGGGTTTGAGCATTTCATAGATTTATTTGAGATTAACCATGACGATGTTTGTATGAGAGCCTTATCTCAATCCTTGAAAGGGAACACCAAATACTAGTTTAAACATTTGCAGCCAGATACAATTATCTCATGGGAGGAATTGAAAACTGTTTTCTTGAAGTTTTGGGGCAAGAAAAAATCTTTGGATCTACAACTTGCAGAGTTCTACGCCTTGAAATGGTAGAGCAATGAAGTTATCTCTATATTCAGTAGAATGTTTTCCAGTATTTACTACAAATTGCCTAGAGAGATTCAACCCACCAAAGCAGCTACTATGTTCCATTATACAACAACTCTTCATCTAGATTTGTCTTTCCTCTTGATGGAAATAAGACCCAAGTCCTTACAGCAAATGTTTGATGATGCCCAGGATATTCAGCACAACATCCAAGCATGTAAACATATCCAAAAAGAGGAGTTAAATGCTAAAGAACATGAAAGTGAATATGAACAGGAAATATTTGATTGGAATCTCAAGCATATAATTGACAATATCATGGGCCCTCTTGAAGTCTCAGATGCTTATGATCATGCTAAAAATTATTTTCCACTTGTCAAAAGAAAAGTTGTTGTTCTAGCTTCTAAGCCGTCTCCTGATAAACAGGGAGCCAACCATTTTTTAGATAGTCAAGAGGATGAGTTTGAAAACCAATTTGTCAAAGAACAGATTAATTTTCCAAGTCTATTCTTATTAGACGATGTTGCATATGATGTTGATTTGCCTATATATGAAAAATACAAGGATGATCATGATATTGAAGACTTTCTTCTTCAGCGATACAATGAGGAGCAAAATATTAGATCAGCTGAAGAAAATTCTCTACCCTTATGCTTCACTGCATTCAAATTGTTGAAAGAGAATTCTCAGATTATTGTTGAGGCAAGCGAATTTGTGTTGATGAAAAATCACACTGAACCAGCAAAACAGATTGACAAGATATTGGAAAACTCTTCTCCGATGCTTGATGACCCTATTCTTTGTTCTAAAGAAGACCTTATAGATTCAGAAATATAGTCATTGGTCGAAGGAAAAGCTAAAGGTAAGCATGTCCAAAAACCTAAAGAGATAGAAAAATGTACCTATGATGATACTGGGAAGAATGAAGAAGGTTGTGAGTCAAGTAACAAAGCCTTGCCATTATGTTTTTCCTCATTCGAATTGTTGAAACAAGATGGCGTTTCGAATTAGAAAATATTCAAGCATGAAGTCGAAAGTGAAGAAAGCATTGGGCTTACAAATAAAAAATCTCTCCCCTTATGTTTTTCTTCCTTTGAGTGGTTAAGAAAAAATTATGAAATTTCAGAAAAAAATAAGGACTTCTGACTATATTCACACTAGCATTGTTTTACATGAAAAGGTCACCATTGTTAAAGAACACCAACTACACTCACATGCATCATACAGTCATTACTTAGAAGGGTTTTTCAATTCATAAGTTCAATCAGAGCTTAACCATCATATTAAAGAGGAAGCCGATCGATAAATTTTTATCAAAGGTCTTTTCCTTTCTCCTAGAACTAATGCAAATGTTCAGAAATATTACCCACAAGACAAGGTATTTCAAGGTTGCCTGTCTTCCCTTGAAAATGATGTAGTAATCCTATTTCTAAACAATCTAGATATGGATGAAGATTTTTAAATTTCGCATATGAAAACTCCAAATAGCGGGGAAACCCTAGTAGAAGAATATCACCCCTCTATCTTGATTCATGAAAAAGAGTCATTTTTTCATATAATGTGGGATCTCGAGACACATTATATGGGAAAGGTTTGTGATCATAATCCGCCAACAACAGTGCATTACAACGAATCAATGTCTACACCAAATCTTTTCACGACAGATGATGTTCTTCAACCACAGTCGCTTTATGACTTAGGAAATCCCTACTACCAGACTTCTCAACGACTCTATCATTTATTTAGAATTCAACGAGTTGAATCACCTAAAAACAAAAATGCAATGGAAGGAGTAAAACATTATGGTTGTTTTACACATATTTTAAAAGATCCATTTGCAATCCTATTAGAAGAAATAAACAGTCCAAATGTTTTTGATTTTTTGAGAATTGTGGATGAAGTTTTGAATGAATTATCAGTCAGCAAGATTTGGAGCAAGCTTGTGCAAGGAAAACAGACGATGGATAAAATTCTCACATGGTTGCATTGGCATTTCAATCTCACTTGATTGATAGTTCATTTCAGTAATTAGAGTAGATAGGAATATGCAAATAAGCTTTTTGGACATGCATTTTTTAGTTTATATTTCCAGTATCGTGTACAGTTAGTTTCAGTAGTATATTCAATATCCAGTTGAGGGTAGCATGCAGAGTTTAGACTTCAGCAGATGCTAATGATATTGTAGGAGCAGGGTACACACACATGTTTTGGAATCAGCCCAATTGATCAGGCACCAGGTCTACAAGTTCTTTGCTACCTCACAGGGAGAATATCATCCTGAGTTGGAGCCTATGTTATCACCATAACAATTTTCAGAAAAGATCCAAGTCTCAGGAATTTAAGAAAAGATACACCATCACAGAAAATCTTTATAGTTTGGAGAATTGATAATTTAGAGGCTCAGGACATATCTAGCAGCATATCGACAAATGTAGCGGAGGCATAAAAGGTGTAACTTGACAAACCGTCGATTACAAAAATGACCGAGATCAATGGTTGGAGCCTGTATTAGGCGGTGAACTTGCATGGGACTTAACCATATAGAGGTGGACCGGGGAAAACATTTTGGTTTTTGATATGGACGCGCATTGCCTCCAGAGATACGTCGGGGCGAAAGGTGGGTTGCCTGAAACTGCTTTCTCCAAAGCCCCAATGTCACATGTTCCTATGTGTCACATCAAACACTCATGGAGTACCGATGGAGGCCAGTCAAAATCACCCCATATCACTCGTTCGGTACTTCACAATCATATAATGTCAAGTGAACACTGCCATATAACGAACGCAAAGGCTAATCATTTGAAATGGATTGGCCAAGCATGGTAAATCATCAACCTTGTCAATAAGTCTGTCAGTGATTCATGATTAGAATTCTATAATTACTAAAGTATGAAGGCATCATTTTATCCATAAGTGAATTAATCTCCAATTCACTCGACTCTCTGATTTCTGCAAGAATGTTTCGGTGTCCGTGAAATTGGGATACATGGATCAAGCTATACCCAGTGAAACCGGTCATTCAAGCAACATGGTAGATTTACCTATGAGCAGGAAGGAAAGGGAAATTGCACATATACTGGCAACTAAATTCCACAGAGAACTGGCTAAGAACTCAGGATTGGAAGTCAAGCTAAATCCCATCATGAAAGATCTATTTATCAACAGACGAGTTGTAAAGAAGAAACAGACCAAGTGACAGAAGAAAGAGATCATAGCTGAAACGGCTGAAAGTGTTGGAGAGAATCAACCGGTCTGGTTGGATACTCTAAAGGAGGAGATCGCTAAGCTAAAATGAACTCTCAAGTAGAGATAAGTGGCTCCCAGCAAGTTTTGGACAGTTGGCACCTAGATATGATGAACCTGCTCCTAACATTTCCTCTAAAATAAGGTAGCAGTTATTATAAATCATTTCTTATTTGTAAATGATCTCTAATTCTAGAACGATGAGAAGTCTGAACGTTTTGTATTCCACGAACAAACCTTCTCTCTCTCTCTCTATATATATATATATATTACCTAAGGGATATAGAAGGCATGGAGAAAGAAGGAGCCTGCCCTTTGTTCAGGCAGACCTTTGTAACTTTTGGAACCATAATGAATATAAAAATGCAAAGGTGGATTTTGGACTATTTATGAAAAGATTATAACTAGTGGTGTTATGAGTCTTGTTTCCCTTCATAGTATGTGATTCTTTTTATCCTATATTTCATTTTCCATTTTCGTCTGCTTAGATTGGAGAACTAGAGGCCCAGATTCATCAGTTGATGCTCTCGGCTTAGCAATTTAGACTGTGTTTATTTCTTCTTAACTGATTCAGAATTCATTCTGATAATGCTTTGATATGGTTATATGTTTCTTTTTCTTCTAATGCCATTCTAATTTTCAAATATAAACTCGGACTCACTACCTCATTTAGCCGATTCCTTTGAATAGTTGTCATGTTCCAACAATGCATCGTTCATTTCAAACTCCATGGCCCAAACGTCATTTTCATTTCTCCATTTATTTTATTAAAAACCCCCAAACAAACCAAATCTAGCCACTAATTTCCATATATATACCCAGTGACATGAGAGATCCCTCTCTGATTTGAGCAGGCTAGTGCCTCAGCTCTAAAGCTGGTTGAAACAGTTACCCCTGTTGTTTGTCTATTTCAACCGGACAAAATTTATAGGGTGATAACACATTAGATACCCAACTGCGAATCAGTACTAGGTTATTGTTCTTCCATTTATTCCTCCTACGTTGTTTGGTTCAAGTCAATTGGAGTTTGATCTGTTGTTGGGGAGGAATCATTGTTGGATGAAGTTTACACAAGGTCTGGAGGAGGATTCTCCCTCTGAATATGCAAGTGTTCCACCTATTCTCTTATAGAATCCACTTCGTCATGTTGTTAGCACAATGCATTCCAGTGTTGAATGAGAATATCAAGGATTTGATAAACTCAAGCAGATATAGAGTGCTATGTTATATGAATTTGTTTAATTTCCTACTCCAATGCCTCCAATGAAGTCTCATGAGCCTGATCTTTTCTACGTCTAGGAATTTTAATTGTTTGGTAGTGACAATTATAAACGTCGAGTTATGTACTTCAAACCTATATTTATACTACTTGGCAATGCTCACCAACCTAGAAATGATTTATGTCTTAACTGCAATGTACCCAGCCACCCCCGGGCTAGGCATGATACCTCCTCAAAAACCATGTTTGAAACTGAAATTTGAATTAGGATACCATTTAATTATTAAAGAAGCATGAAAGAAACATGATAATATCACTTGCAACAATAAATATGCATGCTACAGTATAAACAATGTTTAAACATTCCATGCATAGAAATAACCAACAAGCATGCATGTTATAACATACGAATCTAATAGACAATAATCCGTACACAACAAAAATAAATATACAATAGAGAAGAAAATGATAGAGAGAACCTATCTTAATCAAAATGGTTCACCAACTGGCTGTAGACCAAGGATGTTCCACCCAACCATAGACACTATTGTTCCAATTCTCAACATCAATGTCACCCCTAAGCCAGGGCTATGAATACACAAGGACGGTTCCAGGGTGTCACTCAGGTTCCCTAAAATATTCAACACTCAAGCCCTCATAGGTTCCTCAACACACAACAATCCAAAGTACACCAGCTCTCTTCTCTCTAGCCTGCACAACCAAAAATAATGGACCACCTTCTCTACCATGAATTCCCTCAATATCTCCACCTCCTTATAGGGCTCCAGTGAATCTCGTCAAGAATATACATGCTGGGACTCTTAGGACTTGCAGCCTTGAATACAATTTAGTGCGTGCCAATGTGTATCAAGCATGCAAGCATTAATTCATGGTTGGAACACACTAGTCATTCTACAACCAACAAACAATGGCTTCCTCCTCAGTAATTCACCCCCAAGGTCCGATTCCAACAACAAGAATGAATGAGTGAAAAAGTTAATAGAATGGAGAGTGTGGACCCAAGAGTAACAAATGAATAGAGTGAGTGAAGAAGAACAAGAAGAACCCCCAAACAGCCCACAAGATGGGTTTATATATTTACTTGGGAATCAAGAACCACATGGCCTTCCCCCAAGAAGCTTGTGCAACCCCTTCTCTCAACTAAGCAATTATGGGTAAATAAAAATATGATAAAATGACTTATCCCCTTAAACGCCCTATCTCATGGAATCATATCCCCCTATAAATATGGTCCTTGTCTATATTGCAACTGATGATGTATTTTATTATTAATAATGAGCATATCATTACATTTCCTAGGTGCACTGGCCTCTTTAATTGTTTGGGCACTCCAACCTTTCATCAAATAAGAAAAATATACTATTTCATATGGGGACTCAAATCCAAGGTATTGGATTCCCCTCCCCCTTATTTTGGCATTGTCCTTAGTGCATATACAGAATAGAAATCAAAATTTCAAAATTTATTCAAAAAGTCGTGGGTACTCTACCCGCATGGCATCTTCATGCTCCCAAGTAGCATCTTTAGGGTCATAAAAAGTCCACTAAACTTTTACCAGTTCTATAGCTCGAGTCCAGAGCATTTTGAATTTTTTGTCCAATATGTGCATTGGTTGGACCTGAAAGTCTCCCTCTGTCTCTACTTGAATCAAATTCCAATCAATAACATGGTTAGGATCATGTATATACATTTTCAACAAAGAGACATGAAATACATTATGCACATTCATGGAAATAGGAAATGCAAGCATGTATGCAATTGGCCCTATTCTATCCAAGATCTCAAATGGTCCACAGAATCTGGCTACTAGATTTGTACAACTACTCAACTTCAATGAGCTCTTCTTGGGCTTCACTTTTAAAAGAAAATTCTCCCCCACTTTAAATTCTCTAGCTGTCCTGTTCATACCTGCATAATTTTTTTGTCTATCTTGAGCTACCTTTAAATTTTGCTTAGTTATAACCATATGGTATTCTATGTCCTTGAGAAATTATGGCCCAAGTACTACTATGTCTGTGACGCAGCACACGCTCGCAAGCATGTCTTCTCACAGGATCTTCTCTTCTGTTCGGCCCGAAGAACTCTGATGGTTCTTCTATTTCCCTCTCAGGAAATCTGCACCCGCAGCAAATCTCACACGATCCCCTTTTTCCACTCGGGGGATCAGACTTCGCGACTTCGTGAGGTCAGTGGTCGAGCACTGGTTTTTTGAATCCCCAAAACTCGATGCAAGTCAACGCTAACCCTTCCTTGACCCTATTAGGACTTCTGTTATCGCGATTCCTCTATCGCGATTTCGCTACTCGCGACACCAAACAACTTGTATCTTCGACTCCCAATGCTCGATACGCCGAAACTCCTACGCATGCACAGGTTGACTATTCAACGACCCTTCACTTCATCGACACTTCGGGGTTCGCAATATCGCGAATCCTGATGCGAATGTTTTGGGACTTTACTTTCCCCGAACTCTGAAATGGTGTGCAACCTGTCCTCTAGCTGACTTCTCCGTGGCCCCACACAATTCTTGTACCCGTCGGGATATCGCGATTCCTATTGCTACGTGCATGGGACTTCCACCCATGAAATCCCGATACATGATATACGTATAGATCCAACGGCCCTTGTGGCTCAGATCGACGGTTCTGCACCTCCTGAGATTTTAGCCTTTAGAGAATATGACACTGTATCTCCCTTGTACCTCCGCAAGATCTAACAGCCCATGGATTATCGCAAATCCTCCTTGGAGAATACCGACCATCCGTTTCTTCTTGGATGACCTATGAAAATTGAACCAAGTCTTCCTCCATGAAAACTTGTTCGTTTGCGTGCAAACTTGCAACGCTTGATTGAACACTTCACAAACTAACTCCCTGCACTGCATTTCAACAATTCTAAGGGCCTTCTCCCTCCTAAGCTTTCTCCAACTCTGAACCTTGGAAAATACCTTTGCATGCACTTCTTGCGGCAACCTTCAACCACTTCCAATGGTTGAATCCTTTGACCCTGCGCACACCTGCGGCAGCAGTCCTTCGATGCTTCACTCAGGTTCGCAACCCTAAGACTTTTAACCGCCCTGCGCACTCCTTTCACGGCTTCTGTGTCCAACTGCACCTTTGGGGTGAATGAAAACAAAAGCTATCCCTATCTGAACCCTCTGTCAACGCACTCCTTACGGACACTTCAACTGCACTCCTTGCGGGAATTCTCTGGCTCAAATAGAGAAACAATTGAAACTCATTCTATCACCCTTTCAAACTTCAAACTTAAACATGAAATCACATACATAGCATATAAAAGAAAATGTATAACTGGAAGAAAACATTCATGAGCATAGCATCCAACATCAATACCCAGAGAACAGACACAAAACCATGAATTTGAATCAATCTCTTCTATTAATCCAAATATTTGTACATGGGTGTTCTTACACAGTTCTCTGCATGCTCTTTCTCTCTTCAACAATGTTGCTTCTCCTATTACAATGCACAATGAGGGTGTCTATATCTCGTTTCCCTCTTGCGCTCTAAACTGTCTAGTCTAGAATTTAATTTTATCTTCTTTACATTAACTACTTTAAATGTTGTCTACCTACTAAAGGACGAGAGAAAATCTGCTCAAGGTCCATTTACAATATACAAGTGAGCCTCATTAAATTTCCACATTAATGTCCGCGCAACAGCTTCAAGGTGTTTTCAAAAATTGTGTTGGCGTTTGTCCAGCTATCTCTTGCCTTCTACGTTGGCTCGCTTGATGTGAGGGATGCTCCTGCATCATACTCCCTCGCTTGAAAACTTTCATGGGATCCTGTCCATGAGCTCCTCCATGGTTTGTCCATGCCTTTGTATCTCTGCTTCATTCTCCCAACTGGCATCTTCAACTGGATGGTTCTTCCATTTGACCAGATACTCAAAGTATTGTTTTCGCCTGGTCCTCTTTCTCACTCGCTTGTCCAGTATGCATTCCATCTGTGGCTTCTCTGCAACTGGCATCTTCTTTGTCCACTGGATCACTGGTTGCTCAGTTCCAGTCCCTGTTTCCTCAGCTCTGTATGGGTACAAATATGAGACATTGAATATCGGAGATATTCCGATCCCATCAGGTAATTCAATCTCATAAGCATTTGTCCCAATTTTCTTCAAGACCTTGCATGGCCCGATTTTCTTCATCTTCAATTTATTATATGTTCCTCTCGGGAACCTTTCTCTCCTTATATGTGCCAGAAATAGATCACCAACCTCAAATTGAAGTTGTCTTCTATGATGATCTGCTCTGCGCTTATATTCTTGGCTTGATTTCAGCAGTCACTCCTTCACATGGCTGTGAAGTTCTTTCGTCGCTTCTGCGAATTCCTCTACACTAGTGCTCCTAGTAGCAGTCTTTTCTAAATCCCTCAGTTCAGAAATTCCTCTCGATTGCATCCCATAGACAACCTGAAATGGACTTTGCCCTGTACTCCTGTTGACTGAGTTGTTATACGCAAATTTTGCCTGCGGTAATATGTGGTCCCACTGGCTGTGGTGCTCTATCACCAAGCTTCTCAACAAGTCTCCCAGACTTCTATTCACCACTTCTATCTGTCCATCCGTCTGAGGATGATACGCTGAACTAAACAACAGGTTAGTTCCCAGCTTTTTCCATAATGTCCTCCAAAAATGCCCTATGAATTTGGTGTCTCGATCCGAAACTATACTCCTCGACAACCCATGAAGTTGAATGACCTCTTTGAAAAATAGGTTCGCGATGTGAGTCGCATCACTAGTCTTCTGACATGGAATGAAGTGTGCCATCTTGGAAAATCTATCCA
Organism: Picea engelmannii; assembly: GCA_009831015.1. Classification (NCBI taxonomy): domain Eukaryota; kingdom Viridiplantae; phylum Streptophyta; class Pinopsida; order Pinales; family Pinaceae; genus Picea; species Picea engelmannii. The sequence goes on along the minus strand of ML790751.1, from coordinate 42,016 downwards.
CTACCACAAAGATTGAATCAACACCTCTTTGTGTTCTTAGCAACCCCAATACAAAATCCATGCTTATCACATCCCACGGTCTCTCTGGTATGGGTAATGGTTGATAAAAACCCACATTCTGCATCCTTCCCTTCGAATGCTGGCAAATTCTGCATCCATCCACGAATCTCTTGACATCTTCTCACATTCCCAACCAAAAGTATGACTCATTCAACTTTGCGAACGTATTGTTGTGACCAAAGTGTCCTGCTAATCTTCCACTGTGTTTCTCCTTCAGCAAGTTCTCCCTCATGGAGCATTTCGGAATACACAGTTGATTGCCTCTAAACAACAATCCTTCCTAGATCATGTACTCTATCCAAGGACTTCTATCTCTGAGAACTGGATTCTCAGCTGCTTCATACACCTCCTTAAAATCCTGATCATCTGCGTACATGTCTCTGAGATCATCAAAACCCAACGTTTTGACTCTGAATTCCTGCAATAGAAAACACTTCCTGCTCAAAGCATTAGTGACTTTGTTAGCAGTACCAGAAATATGTTTAATCACAAATGTGAAATTTTTCATATGCTCAACCCATTTTACATGTTTCTAATTCAACTTCTCCTGTTGAGTCACAAACTGCAGTGCATGATTGCCACTATACAAAACAAATTCTTTCAGGATCAAGTAATGCCTCCATTTCTTCAATGCTTGTATGATAGCATAGAACTCCTTGTCATAAGTGGAGTACTTCAATTTTGCCTCATTCAGCTTCTCGCTGAAGTATGCTATCGGCCTGTCTAAGACTGCCCCGATTGCAAACCCACTTGCATCACATTTCACCTAAAATGTCTTCAGGAAATCCGGAAACACCAACACCGGTTGTTCCGTAATCTTCCCTTTCAACAGATTGAAGCTTTTCTCAGCCTCTGTTGTCCAGTGAAAATACTTATGCCACTTCTTCACTGTATCCATCATTGCTGCACTAATTCCACTAAAATTTCCGATGAATTTTCGGTAGAAACTAGCCAGCCCGTAAAAACTTCTCACCTCAAAGATATTCTTCGGTGATGGCCAATTCTTAATCACTTCCACCTTATCTGGATCCATCCTCAACTCATCTACCGAAATAACAAAACCCAGGTAAATGTGCTTTGTCTTCATGAATGAGGACTTCTTCATATTTATCAACAACTTCTCCTATTGTAGTTTCTGCATCACTGTAGCCAAATGCTTCAAGTGCTCTGCCACTATCTTACTATAAACCAGTATGTCATCCAAATACACAATGACAAATTTTCTGATGAACTCCATCAGGACTTCGTTCATCAACCTCATGAAGGTACTTGGTGCATTTGTTAAGCCAAATGGCATAACGATCCATTCATACAAACCCTTGTTTGTTTTGAATGTTGTCTTCCATTCATCACCTTCTCTCATGCGAATCTGGTGATATCCACTTTTCAAATCAATCTTTGAAAAATATTTTTCTCCACTCAAGCAATCCATCAGATCGTCCATCCTCGACAATGGAAATTTGTACCTGATGGTTATCTTATTAATCACCCTCGAGTCAGTACACATCCTCCAGTCTCTGTCTTTCTTCAGACTGAGTACTGTTGGAACAACACATGGACTCAAGCTCTCCCTAACCAAACCTTTATCCAATAACTCTTGGACCTGCTTTTTAACCTCTTCATTCTCTTGCGGTGTCAATCTGTACGCGGCTTTATTTGGAAAACTGGCTCCTGGTATGAGATCAATATGATGACTCACACTTCTAATTGGTGGCAACGAACGAGGTAATTCGTCCACTATTATGTCAGCGAACTCTTCCAGCAGTTCCTGAATTTCATCTGGTAAGTCATCCACTCTTGTGCTAGTCAGAACAATTCTTGGTTTTCTGAACACAAAGAATTGTGGATCCTCCTTATTAACCTCCGTAAGAAGTTCCTTCCCACTCATGAGAAGTATTGTGTTGCTTAGTTCCGACTTCACCTCCTTATCTTTAATCGGAAGAAACATGTGTGTCCTCCCATTCTTCTCCAGAGTATATGTGTTCATTTGCCCATCATGAATCACATTCCTGTCATATTGCCATGGTCTACCCAGTAATAGATGACATACATCCATAGTAATGACATCACACAAGATCTTATCATTATATCCTCCTATATTGAATTCAACCAAGCATTGTTTAGTAACAGTTACCTGGTGTCCTTTCTGTAACCACAAAACTTTGTATGGGCTTGGATGATCAGTCATCTCCAGCTCCAGCTTCTCTACCATCTCGGTTGAAACGAGATTATCCATGCTACCACTATCTACGATGACCTTGCATACCCTGTCCTTGGTCTTGCAAGTGGTCCTAAAAAGTCTGGTCCTTTGGACTGAACTTTCCACCTCCTTCTCAGGTGTCAAAAGGACTTTTCGCATCATAAGTGATCTTCCGCCTTCAGCGTCTTCTGCTTCAACATCCCGCCTTTGTGCTTCGGCGATGTGAGCTTCTCCAATCTCCTTCTTCTTCTCTGGACACTTGTAAGACTTGTGCCCATTCTTTCCAAATGTGAAGCATGTTATTACTCCACCTCTTCCTCTTCCCCTACCTCTAGTACGAGGAAAAGTGTTATTGTCATCATAATCTCCTCTCTGCTCGTTATGTTGCCCTCTCTATTCAGCATATGGCCCACGCTGTGAACTTCCACCTCTCTCTGTATGAGTCTGAGGTTTCTTCCATTCCTCCTTGGGCTTCTGATATCTTTCCTGGGCAACTGCTTTGCCTCTGGGCTGACTTCTTCCTCGGCCCCTCTGATTCTACTTTCGTCTCAGCTTCTCCTCGGCTTTCAGATCCATTTGATAAGCATCTTCCACCATTCGGATGGTTACCATGCTCATCTCATCCTGGATATCATATCTCAGGCCATTCATATATCTGGCAACATTTTCATCATCGCTCTCCCAATGACCTGCCCTGATGTTCAGTCTATATAATTCCTCGGTGTATTCTTTCACTGTCATCATCTTCTGTCTCAGGTTCTGCATCCTCCTGAATATATTAATTTGATAATCTCTCGGGATGAATTTCACTTTCATCTTTGCGATCATTCAATCCCAACTTTTGATCTTCTGCTTTCCCTTGCAGCATCTGTCAGCTTGAAGTTCATCCCACCATAATGCTGCATGTCCCTTCAAGCGTGTGACAACATGCTTGACTTTATTGTCCTCTTCGACATCTTCGTAGTCGAAATATGTGTCTAGAGCTCTAATCTAGTCTAGAAGCTCCTCTGCATCCAGATTCCCTTCATAAATTGGAATGTCCATCTTTTCCCTTGCACCCATTCTGGAAATAGCTCTGATCAAACGCTCGTTTGATGCATCTTCGGCTGCAAATTCTTCTTCACGTTTAGCCTCAATCTCACTTTCAAAATCACTCAGATCCCCTGCACTGGCTGTGCATCTTTGCGTTGTCTCCATGTCTTCGAGTCTTGCTCATAGATCATGCATTTGTCTCTCCATGGTTGGATCTGTTACCTACCTGCCTCTTCTTCGCGGCATTTCCCTATCCTCTGGATCAGGTGATTGTCTTTCTCTTCTTGGCGGCATGGTGAATTTGTCCTTTCCCTACTACAGAAAGCAAAGAACCTTTCTGTGCTCTGATACCACTTGACGCAGCACGCACTCGCAAGCACATCCACTCACAGGATCTTCTCTTCTGTTCGGCCCGAAGAACTCTGATGGTTCTTATATAACCCTCTCGGGAAATCTGCACCCACAACAAATCTCACACGATCCCCTTTTTCCACTCGGGGGATCGAACTTTGTGACTTCGCGAGGTCAGTGGTCGAGCACTGGTGTTTCGAATCCCCGAAACCCGATGCAAGTCAACGCTGACCCTTCCTTGACCCTGTCAGAACTTCTCCTATCGCGATTCCTCTATCGCAATTTTTCTACTTGCGACACCAAACAACTTGTATCTCCAACTCTCGATGCTCGATACACCGAAACTCCTACACATGCACGGGTTGACTATTCAATGACCCTTCACTTCATCGGCACTTCGAGGTTTGCAATATCGCAAATCCTGATGCAATTGTTTCGAGACTTTACTTTCCCCGAACTCCAAAATGGTGTACCACTCGTCCTCTAGCTGACTTCTTCGTGGCCCCACACAATTCTCGTACCCGTTGGGATATCACGTATCGTGATATCACAATTCCTGTTGCTATGTGCATGGGACTTCCACGCATGAAACCCTGATACATGATATACGTATAGATCCAACGGCCCTTGTGGCTCGGATCGACGGTTCTGCCCCTCCTGAGCTTTTATCCTTTAGAGAATATGACACCATATCTCCCTTGTACCTCCGCAAGATCTAACGGCCCACGGATTATCGCGAATCCTCCTTGGAGAATACCGACCGTCCGTTTCTTCTTGGATGACCTTTGAAAATTGAACCAAGTCTTCCTCCGTGAAAACTTGTTCATATGCACGCAAACTTGCAATGCCTGCTTGAGCACTTCATGCACTAACTCCCTGCACTGTCTTTCAACAATTCCAAGGGCCTTCTCCCTCCTAAGCTTTCTCCAACTCTGAACCTTGGAAAATACCTTTGCGCGCACTTCTTGCAGAAACCTTCAACCACTTCCAATGGTTGTATCCTTCGACCCTGCGCACACCTGCAACACCAGTCCTTCGATGCTTCACTCAGGTTCGCAACCCTAAGACTTTTAACCACCCTGCACACTCCTTGCATGTCTCTTGTGCCCAACTGCACCTTTGGGGTGAATGAGGACAAAATCTATCCCTATCTGAACCCTCTGTCAACGCACTCCTTGCGAACACTTCAACTGCACTCCTTGCAGGAATTCTCTGGCTCAAATAGAGAAACAATTGAAACTCATTCTATCACCCTTTCAGACTTCAAACTTAAACATGAAATCACATACACAGCATATAAAAGCAAATGTATAACTGGAAGCAAACATTCATGAGCATAGCATCCAACATCAATACCCAGAGAACAGACACAAAACCATGAATTTGAATCAATCTCTTCTATTAATCCAAATATATGTACATGGGTGTTCTTACGCAGTTCTCTGCATTCTCTTGCTCTCTTCAACAATGTTGCTTCTCCTGTTACAATGCATAATGAGGGTGTCTATATCCTGTTTCCCTCTTGCGCTCTAAACTGTCTAGTCTAGAATTTATTTCTATCTTCTTTACATTAACTACTTTTAATGTTGTCTACCTACTAAAGGACGAGAGAAAATCCACTCAAGGTCCATTTACAATATACAAGTGCACCTCATTAAATTTCCACATTAATGTTCGCGCAACAATTTCAAGGTGTTTTCAAAAATTGTGCTGGCGCTTGTCCAGCTATCTCTTGCCTTCCGCGCTGGCTCGCTTGATGTGAGGGATGCTCTTGCATCAGTTTGTTGGGTTGTCCCAACTCACTGGAGTACTTCATTTTCTACCATACAAATCCTCAAATGGGATCATCTTCAATGATGCTTGATACCCATTCTTATAGGTGAACTCAACCAAATGCAAGTAGTCTTCCCACTTAAATGATTTATCCATCACATACATTCTCAGCATGTCTTCAATCACTTGGTTGACTCTCTATGTTTTTCCATATGACTGTGGATGGTATGTTGTGCCAAAATTCAGATTTGTACCAAATTATTTAAATAATCCCCTCCATAAATTTGAAGTAAACTTTGTATCTCTGTCTGAAACAACTGCCTCGGGTATCCCATGCAACCTAGCAATTTCCCTCATGTAAATTTATGCAATATTAGTTGTTGTATGAGTCATTTTCACAGGAACAAAATGAGTATCCTTTGTCAATTTATCCACAACTACCATTATGGAATCATGTTGCCTTCCTATCCTGGGAATTTTTCGTTATAAAATCAATGGTTACCACTTCCCATTTCTTCTTTGGAATTGGAAATGGTTGAAGAAAACTCGTTGGGTGTCTATGCTCATATTTTACTCTCTGGCATTCCATACACCTGGAAATGTAATCAACAACATCCTTCTTCATTCCTGGCCAAAGGAATTGGCTTCTTACTGCTACAATTGTTTTCTAATAACCAGGATGTCTAGCATATGGAAAATTATGCATTTCCTTTAATACCAAATTCCTAAGTTCTCCAGAACTAGGAACATAAATTCTATTCTTATGCATAAGTAATCCATATTACTTAATCTCATACTCTTTAATTTTCTGATATACGTTTTCTTGCTATAAAATTTCTTTTACCTGTAGGTAATGTTGATCTGTAATAACAACATCTAAAATTATGCTCTTTAAATCTAACTGATTCATACTAACAGTTGTAGGATGTATGAGATTTACTCTTTTGTTGAGTGCATCAACAACTTTATTTTCTTTTCCCTTGATATTCTTGATGTCAAAGTCATACTCACTTAAAAATTCCAGCCATCTTGTTTTCCCAGTATTCAAAGTTGGTTGTTCAAAAATATATTTCAGACCACTATGGTATGTCCTTAATTCAAATGTTTGTCCCATGAGATAATGCCTCCACATATTCAATGCATGAACTATGACAACAAGCTCCAAATCATGTGTGGTATAATTTCTCTCATGTTCTTTGAGTTTTATGGACTCATAACCAGTGACATGTCCATTTTGAGTGAGGACTCCACCAAGTCCTTCCTTGCATGCATCTGTACATACCACAAAATTCTCATTTAGGTCAACAATATTTAAAACAGATGCACTAATAAACAATTCTTTTAGCAAATTAAAGTTCTCTTCACACTCAGTTTTCCATTCAAATTCGATTCCCTTCTTTTGTAAACCTCATGTAGTATCTGGCTAATCCCATAAAAGATCTGATTTCTGAAACATTCCTATGTGTTGGCCATCCTCTAATGGCTTCAATATTTTCTGGATCTACTGCTATACCTTGTTCTGAAATAATATGACCCAAATAATGGATTTTTTCTTGGTAAAAAGAACACTTACTAAGCTTGGCATAAAGTTGATGTTCCCTGAGCACTTGTAACACCAACCTCAAGTGATGTTCATGTTCTTCATCAGAATTAGAATAAATAAGTACATCATCCAAGAACATAATGAAAAACTTATCCAGATAATTTCTGAATATCCCATTCATTAATAACATAAAGAAAGTTGGTTCATTGGTCAGTCCAAATGTCACCACTACAAACTCATAATGTCCATACCTAGTTTTGAAGGCTATCTTGTTGATGTCTTCTTCCTTGATTCTTACCTGATGGTATCCATATCTCAAGTCTATCTTTGAAAATATCTTTTCTCCTCTTAGTTGATCAAAGAGGTCATCAATTCTGGGTAGAGGGTATTTGTTCTTCACAGTGGATTTGTTCAACTGTCTAAAGTCTATACACAACCTCAATGTTCCATCCTTCTTTTCAACAAAGACTACTGCTGCTCCCCAAGGAGAAACACTTGGACTTATGTACCCTTTCTTCAACAACTCTTCCAAATGCATTTGTAATGCTTTCAATTTAGGTGTACTCATTTTGTAAGGTGTTTTTGATATGGGGGCAGTTCTTGGTACTAAATCAGTAGAGAAATATATCTCCCTCTTTGGTGGCAATCCTAGTATTTCTTGGAATACATATTCAAACTCTTGCAATACTGGAAACTCTTCAAGACTTGGCCATTTTTTCTTTTCGGATCTTCCACATGAGCTGCATACAATTCACATCCTTTCCTGAAACATTTCTTCAGTTGTAAGGCTGAAATATCCCTTATAGAAATGGGTCTTGGAATTCCTTTCACAGTGCTCTATTTTCCTTCTTCATCAAGACATGTAAAGGTCTTGTTATGACAATCTAGGACAACATGGTGTTGGTCCAAACAATCCATTCCAATTAGGATGTCATAAGATCCTAATGGGATGGTATTCATATCAACAACTGTATTTACTCCATTAAGATTTATTGGACAACTTCAGACAGCCTCATTGATCCTTCTTTTGGTTCCCGTGGCTAGCTAAACCAAACTTGAATTTCCTAGCTTACTTTTCTCCAAATGTAATCTATCCACTATTTTAGGATCAATGTAAAACTAACTTTCTCATGAATCAATTAAAATAGCAACATGTTGATTAATTATCTTACCTTTCACTTTGATCATATTGGATTGATACTATGCTTGTTGATCTTCTAAGGCTTCATATATCTTTCCCATGTCCTCCACTGTTGTAGCCTCTTGGATGTTGTGAATGGTCTTCACTTTATCTCCTCTATGAGGGAAATCCTTGTATAGGTGATTTTCCTTGCACCCCAAACATTGTATTGGTGGTATTCCTCTTTTAACCAAGTGTTATAACCCTAAATTATACCAGACATGCTTACCTGGCATCAGGCCATATCATTTGACTTCTTTGCCAAGCCACTACTAAACAACTTCTTAAAAAACACTCTTTTTGAAGGCACATGTGCCCTGCTCCACTACTGCACGCATGTGTATGTTGGCTGACCCACTACAGACCGTGCATACCTAAAAAGCACGAAAAAATGGAAAGTTGTAGACAGAACACACAGTTTTGGGTAAGTGAACTAAACCGACTGAACATCCATAGTCGATCACTCGACCAAATACCTAGCCATTTCTATCCTATAAAAGAAGGGGTAGGGGTCCCATTTTGAAGGAGGAAAATCATAGCAAAGAAACTATACCCGATTTAGTATTCCCCTTGCCCCAACATTTTGCAACCATTGTGTGAAGAGAGGCATATACAAAAGAAGTTGGAGCACAATTGAAGAGGATCCCAGGACTAGATTCGAGGAGCAGTGGTCGATCTCATCATTGTAAGGTTATTCTTGTGATATTAATAAAAGAAGTACTTTTCCCATCCCACCATATGAGATTGTCAATATTTAAAGTTGTTCATATTTTGATAGAATCTCTAACCCATTAGTTTATAGGTTATATGCATGTGGATTTCTTTGTTTGTCTTTTATTAATGAAGGTCAGCATTGGGAGGAGAGTTGTAGTCAAAGATCAACCAAGCGTTAAAGGGATCAACATCAAACAAAGAAACTAAGGTACAGTAACTGAATCTCTTTAGCCTTGTATTTGCATATAAGTAATGGGTGTTATGATTGGGATGTTGGTAAAAAGTAGGAGACTTTATGTCATTTATGCATGCATGATAAAACCCTTAATGCTAGTTCGTAGGAGGGGTTTCCCATCCACAATAGAATTGGCGACCATACTGGGGAACTCTAGGGTTTTGGGGGGTACTTGTTGGGTATTTTTAATTGGTTTTACTACCTTTTTCTAAGTTTCTGCAAAATTCTAAGCTAGTAGGGATTCTGGTCTTCCATACTAGTATTCCCTACTTCCTTTGCTTGACTATTTTTTTTCTTTTTCCAAGAAGCCACAGAGGCATACGCGGTCTGCAGAAGGTATGACCATGTATACATGTGCCCTGACTTCATACAGCTAGCGTACATACGCTTGCTACTGAAAGACCAATCACGTGTCTGAGTCCAAAAATATTTCAAAAAGAGGCAGTCATCCTCTCCCCTGTCATAAGCGATCCTTCTCAAGGGGTTTCTGGATCTAATTTTGGTTTCTATTCTTGCAGTCTATTGCCTAGGTATAACCTCAGATTAGCTTTTCTTTCTCAATTTCCTTGATTCTTTCTCTGTTAGAGTAAGTTTATGTACCTTTCAGGGGTTCTGGTTTTCAATACCAGCACTCCCTGCTTGAGCTTAGCTACTTGTCTTTCTTCTTTTGGGAAGAAATAGAGGCACACACAGGTTGTAGTGGGCCTGCACATGTGCATACACATCGTGTCTTTAAACAGCCCGCGTGTATACCCTGGTTGTTGAAGCGACAGTCGGGTGTCTGTCTAGAAAATTTTGAGGAGGCATTCATCCTCTTCCCTGTCAAGTTTTTACTTCCTAGGTTTTCTTGTGTCTTTTTGGTCTTTGTCATAGCAGTTTCAGTCTAGGTTGTGTGCCAGCATAGATTTCTTTTTCATTTAAAATATTTCTTCCTTCGCTAGGTTTTTTTATGAGATAGTGAGTCGGTCTGATCTACTTTTTTTGGTTGTCAGTTACTCCCCGCGGTCTTTGGTTGGACAGAATCCCTTTTTGGCCTTATCTTGTTTTTATTTTTTCACCTTTTTTCTTCAGAAAAGAAGAAGACATACAGTTTTACATTTTCTTTTTTTTGAAGCATAATAAAAAAAAACAACACAAATTTCTTTTTACTTCTTGGTTTGGTTAAAGAATTGGTTGTTTGCATTAATCAATAGGAAAAAGATTGTTTTCATAAGTTCTTGGTTGATTGACTTAGGACATTAAGTAGCTCGTCGAGTGAAATATTGTTTTGATTTTTTTAGTTAAAATATCTTAGAAAGAAAAAGTTTGAAAAGTTGTTTAATATATATATATATATATATTAAAAAAGAGAAAATCCGAATTTGTCAAGAAGAAGCTATTTTGTTTCCAGCTTGCTGTTAATATTTTTTTTCATCTCTCAAAACATCACTAGTTTCACTTTCATAACCTTTGACTTAAGACAAGCCCAAAAAAAATTCACGATTAATTAAAATCAACTAGACTTTATGTTTTGTAGGGTACATCAACTAGTCTAGGCTAGAGCCTTGATTTAGGATTGGAGAGGAAACTCTTCAAGGCTGAAAACAAACATAAGAGTCTATGCTATGGAGTGTAAAAATTTCAGTATTGTAAAATTTATTCGGGACCCCCTCTAATGCAAGGGATAAACATGAGGTCATGTAAGGAAAATTAGCGGAGATAACTCCTCCAAAGCCGGACCAAACATAGTGGGGAACGCATATAGAGGGCTTCTCTTGGGATTCCGTTGATTGCATTTGCCATGGAGCTTTGTGGGTCTCGAATCCATTCGAGGTCCTCAGTCGTCTTCCAAAACACTTTCTTTCAATACCCTTGATAGGTTTCGGGCTTGATACCCTGCTCATTGCGTTCCACCCGACTATCAACTGTACCTGCCTGGTGACTATTTGCGCGCTGGAAACCTAGTTGCCTACCTTTCTAGTGACTTACATAGGTGATTGTGGGGGTATACCGTGGTACCTAGGACAGACATCGGGCCATGCTTTGCAAAGTATACCTGAAGGGTGCTTCTATATTCGAGTTTCACTTGCACCGATAAGTTTCTCTAGTGTTGGTTGTTGTAATTGTTCTTCCAACTAGTTAGTGACTGCTTGTTTTATCTCATAGGTACTTTTTTAGTGCGTGTTGGTTTTCAAACGATTATAGATTTCCCTAGTGTGTCTTTGATCTTCTCACACAGTGGAGGATCAGGAGTTTCGTCGGTTGTGAATCCTTCTAGGCCTGCTTCCGGTTGACCTTGAAACCCCCCCGCTACTGCTAAGGCAAAAATTAGACCAACAAGGGTCTTTTGAGACAACTGGGTTACAGGAAACTATGCCCAACCCATCTTTGAGAGAAGAACTTTGGTTTATGGAGGAACCGATCATTTCTGACCTCAGAGCAGAGGCTCTTGGTCCTTATAACCCTCCCATCATTAATCTATTGGTGCCCATCATCATACAGGTTTTACCTTACGAGCGTCCGGTAGTGTCACCGACAACAATGGAACCACGCATTGCCACTTCTTCAAGGAATACAAATATTTCCTTCACAATTGTCACTACTGGGGGTGCTCCACCTCCTAACCAACCGTCATCGGTCCAGGCCACCATGGTCTCGACTGCTTCTACCTTGGGCAGCGGTTTGATTCTGTCTATGGTGGCAATCAATGCTCTGTTTTCTCAGAACACGACAGGCTCTCCTTTCTCATACGGGATGTTTGGCTTTGTTACGAGTACTGTACTTTCCTCCTCCACTCTACAAACTTTGGTTATGGGGTAGGTATTTCCAATGCTCCTCTGCAAGGATCTATTGGGGGCACTTCCACTCCCTTTGTCACTTTCCCTTGCGGTGGGGGTCATATACCCCCTTCGTCCCCCTCGCTCAGTGGAGTTCCTCAACACTCTGTCGAGCCTAACATAAACTTGTTTGGAGAAGGTAGTCAAGCACTCACTCCTTATAATATGTCAGTTGGTTCGACACCTTTCTCTTTGTTCGGTGCATTTGGTAACAATTCTTTCTCGTCAGTTGTCATTTTGACTGGGGGCAACCCCAGTTATGGACAACCACATCCTGTATAGGGTACTATTCCTCCACAGGGGGCACACTTAGGAATTCCTTCCTCACAAGGATCTTGGAATCCATGGTAGGGACAAGTCCCCTTGCCAGGGATGTCGATCAGGGGTAACCCTTTCCATACCCAGTGGAACACCAGGCAAGGCCCAACACCTATGACTGTCGGATCGGTAGGGGGAAACCCCTCCCAAAATCCTTGAAATGCAATGCATGCTCAACCCTTTATGTCTTATTATGGGAATCAACATATGATGTCTCAACACGTGCCCAATCCGTACACTGGTCATGGTCATGGTTATTACCAGAGCCCTGGCCAGCAACCTAACTTTTCCTGACAACCTAGTGCCAGTCAAACCCCAGGTTCCTTTTTCCCCGGCTACAATCCACAACCCAAACTACCGTTTCTGGAAACCCTGCACTTGCCAGATTTGACAAGGCTCTTAAATGACCCCATCTGTCATGATCCGAGTTGACCTCCTATGCCAACCAAGTTTCCTTCAGACATTTCAAAGTTCGAGGCTAAGCCTAACGAAGATCCTGGTGATCATGTGACTACCTTCCACTTATGGTGCTCATCCAACTCGTTAAGAGATGTCTCCGTTCATTTGTGATTATTTCAATGCACTCTCATAGGGAGTGTTGTGAAATGGTACATTGATATCGACTGCTCACGATAATCTTCCTTCAGCGAATTGGCCATGGCTTTCCTAAACCATTTCCAATTACTTGTGAGATAAGACATCGGCACCGAATTGCTGGCCAATTTCGAGCAGACAAAAGCGGACCATATCTTGGATGATATCCAAGAATGGAGACGTCAGAAGAGTTTGATCAATGTGCCAGTCCCACCACCATTCTTACTCGAGTGGTTCCTTAAGTATTTAGTACCCCAGTTATCTAAATATGTCACAACATCCAGAGTGTTTTCCAAGGAAGATGCGATAATGAGAGTGCAACAACTAGAGCTAATTTACTCTCAGTCAAGTTTACTCTAGGAGATTTTTCCAGATGCACTGAGGTCAATCCTTGATAAAACCAGGAAAAGATATAGACCACATGTTGATGGCATTATTGGTTCAGCACAAACCAAGCCTGTCGATCCATTGTCAACTCAATTTCAACAATTGTCGATACAACAAACAACGGCTAGCCAAACCACTGGTTCATCTGCTCCCCCTACCCAAAAGTTTAATGTACATAGTCAGCAAACGACAAACCCAAAGGCCACCTAGTAGCCTGATGGAAAGAAGAAACAACAGAAAAAGGGTAAGGGGGGTAATAAACCCACCGATAATGATGGCAGGGGAGACACTGAAAAGAAAACGTCAAAGTATCCTTATAATCTTTGCAAGGAAGACCACCCAATCCATCAGTGCCCTCGGCTTGCAGAGGCCCAGAAGTTATTGGCACAACAACATCCTGTCGTGTTAACGAACTCGTTCCCACATGGGAAAAATCTAACTCAAACCTCCTCGAGGGCGGAAGGGGGCAATCAAGGACCCCCTCTGTCTTCAAGTAATCCTTCGTCTGCAAACATGTATATGATGAAAGGTGATTCCTATATAACGACTAGAGCACCTGATTATGGAAATCCAGGAACCTCTGAGAAGGGTAAAGAAGCTGAAAACCCACCTCTTACTCTTCAGATTAAGAAGATGTTAGTCGAAACAATGACACGCATCCCCAAAGGTGCTTTCAAGAAAGCTTCTTACAACCCAAATGCCAGGGCCACCTAGAAATACTCTATGGTGGAGGATTTATCACAAACCTATTGTGCGATGTCTACTTTGGAAGTCCTCCAGAGTTTCCCTTCCCAGAGAAAGTCCCTATTAGATTCCTTAGGCAATACCGAGACTTGTAATCCAGGAACAATCATGCTTGATACCTCCAACTTAAAACCTCATCTTCCTTACCACGTCGCTTTTCAGATAGTAGTGGCTTACACCACGAAAACCTTTACCTAGAATATTTTTCGTACAGTGGTAGATGAGGGCGCCTTGACATGCGGAAGTATTTGGCATGTTGGAAGGCCATCAGCCAACCCATTTTGTCTTTGTCACCTACTCTACTTACATCTTTTGACGGTCACTCTTTCTGCCCACATAGGATCATCCCCTCTTTCCCCGTGCAGTTAGGAGGTAAAACCATGTGTGTCGAAGTTGAAGTGGTCAATGCATCTCTCGACTACAATATTTTGTTAGGCAGGAGTTGGACTTACGCTATGCAAGCAGTGGTCACGGCAGTGTTCTAGGTCTTGTTGTTTCCTCATGAGGTTCAGATTGTGACCATTGATCAGTTATCCTTCTCCCGTCCTGACCCTTCATCGGGAGTCTCCACGGTCCCGATGATTGATAACCGCCAGCCTGGCATCGTCAATGTAGGGGTTGGTTTGTGCCCATCATTGATGGGTACTTTTAGTTACCCACCTTTGACTGACAAAGTCCATTATATGATGGCTACTCCTGACCATCCTCGGATGGAAATTTTCCAAATCTCGTCATTTTGCATGACATACTTTCACAATCTATGGACCCTTCCTTCCCCATACGCTACGATGGAAGGGACAGAGCACCATGGCATGGCCATGCCTTTGTCTGTGGTAGAAGTTCCATACTCGATCTTTCAACGAGCTTCTGTCGACCCCAATCTAACTCCCACACAAGAGTTAGATCCGGTTCTCGAGCCTATTTGGGCTCAAGGTTCCCTTGCTGATATAGATTCTTTAGACTTAGTCTTTCCTTCAGACGAAGCAATTATTGAGGCAATGAATAGTCTAGATAGACCCTAAGATAATCTTCATCATAGATCTTACTTCCTCCCAGAGTTAAGACAAATTGAAGCAGAAGAATTTACTCTGACCATGAATGGAGATAAAGATTGTCCTATCAATCCTTTGGCAACAGACGTAGTTTACGCTAAAGGAAATATGGAAACAATCACCGAAATGATACCTATTGACATCTCTAGAACCCCTAGCGTCGTGGAGAATATCTTCATTTGAGAAGATTTCTCTTCCGAGGAGATTCAAATCTACACAGATTTATTTAAAAAATTATGCGACGTGTTTTCTTGGTCTTACAAGGAAATGCCAGGCATAGACCCAAGAATTGTTGATCATGAAATCACGACTTATCCTGATGTCAAGCCGGTCCGGTAGAATCTTCGTCTGGTCAATCCTAGGAAAGCAATAGCTATCAAGGATGAAGTAGAGAAACTACTCAAAGATGGTTTCATCTACCTCATACAATTGACTCAATGGGTGTCGAATCCTGTGCTAGTCAATAAAAAATAGGGTACGATTCACGTATGCACTGACTTCCATGATCTGAACAAGGCCTGCCCAAGAGATAATTTCCCCATGCCATTTATTGACCAGATAGCTGATGAATGTGCCATATGCGAGGCCTTTTTGTTCATGGATGGTTTTTTAGGATATAATCAGATACAAATCAAACTCGAAGACCAAAAAAAACCGCTTTCATCTATCCATAGGGTACATTCGCTTATCGTAAGATGCCTTTTGGTCTGAAAAATGTTGGAGCTACATTTCAGTGGGCCATGTCTTTTTCTTTCCATGACCTCAAACACATAGTTGAGGCTTATCTCGATGATTTAGCATCACGATCTTGCAAGAGAGCTGATCATCTGAAACACCTCCAACTTATCCTTGAATGGTGTCGCTACTACCGAATCCGCTTAAATCCAAACAAGTGTAGTTTTTGTGTCACATCAGGTCATCTGTTAGGTTTCATCGCTTTGACAATAGGGATCATGGTCGATCCTCTCAAGGTTGAGGCAATAGTTCAATTTCCTCCCCTGTGTACCATACCTCAGCTTCAGAGTCTGCAAGGCAAAGCGAATTTTCTACGGCGTTTCATCGCAAAATATGCCGAGATCACAAAGGGTTTTATGCATTTATTAAAGAAGGATGTTCCTTTTCATTGGGATGAAGCTGCTCAACACTCTTTCACAGCATTGAAAAGTGCCCTCATATCAACCCATCTGTTTCGGCCACCCAATTACAATAAAGATTTCTTATTGTACCTGGCCACTACAGAGTCAACCATTGGTATGGTCTTAGTTCAAGAGGATGATTTACTCTCAGAGTACGTGATTTATTACCTGAGCCGAGGTCTAGTTGGACTTGAACTCAATTATTCCCATATTGAAAAACTTGCGTTGGCAGCAGTTCATGCTATCCAACGGTTCCATCATTATATTTTGTTTCACAATACCACCGTCATTGCTTTCATGAATCCATTTCAATATGTATTGACACGATGAGTCATTAGTGGAAAGATCAGTATATGGATAATTATCCTCCATGAATTCGACTTGGAATTCATTTCAGTGAAATCAAAAAATTCGATGGTCTTCACGGAACTCATATCAGAACTTTCGATCGGCTCAAGTGATGTTATACCCGACGAGTCGCCTATCAAAGGAGACATGTTTTTGTTCGCGTCTTCTGACCCCTAGTCTAGAGATGTGCTTTTCTATATCCAGACTTTGAAGTGTCCCACCTCTTTTTCTCATGATGAGCATCACCGTATACATCATCAGGCTAAGAACTATCTCATACTCGAGGACATATTGTAACATCAAGGTGTAGACTGCATCCTTCGTCGATGTCTCACTCATGAAGAAGTGGAAATTGTGCTTAATGATTGCCACACTAGAGCATGTGGCAGTCATTTGTCTGGGTTGGAAACAACTTAGAAGATTCTACGAGTTGGTTACTTCTGGCTGACATTAATCAAATATTGTGTTGAATCGGTCAAGAAGTGTCACCCGTGTCAGATCTTCTCTCGGAAGATGAGGGCACACCCCGCTCCCTTGTTTCTCGTTATTACTATTGGTCCCTTCACTAAATGGGGTTTGATTACACTACATGCAACCCCCCTTCAACAAGGGGGCACCTCTATATCATCGTAGCAGTAGACTACTTCACCAAGTGGGTTGAAGCTATGCCAACATTCAAAGATGACAGGGAGACAACAACTCTCTTTTTGTTCAACCAGATAATCGCATGGTTCGGCGTCTCGAGAGAGATTGTCACTGACCATGGCAGTCACTTTCAGAACAAAATGATGGCCGAGTTAACATCAAAGCTTGGGTTGAGGCAGGAACATTCCTCACCTTATTACCCCCAAGAGAATGGTCATGTGGAAGCTGTAAATAAATCTCTTAAAACCATTCTATAGTGTAAGATCAATTCAGCCAAGTCAAATTTGCATTTGATGTTATATTCGACATTATGGGCTTACTAAACTTCTGTTAAGACTGTAATCGGTTTCTCACCTTTTCAACTTGTTTACAGGCTGGAAGCAGTCTTGCCTATAGACTGCCAAATCCCATCATTAAAGTTGGCAATACAATTATTGCCAGATACTTAACCACTTGAAGAATGGTTACTATACCTCGAACAACTCAATGAAAAGTGTTGTGATGCGGCTTTGTCTAACGAGGCTCACAAACAAAGAGTCAAGTGTTAGTATGATTGGTCCGTTCATCCTTGGATTTTCTTTGAAGGCGACCTTGTCATGGTCTATGACCAAGATAAGGACCCCATGGGGGCAGACAAGTTCAAACCCATGTGGTTCGGACCTTTCATCGTGAAAGAAGTACTATAGAAGGGCACTTATTGTCTGGTGGAATTTAAGGGAAATGTTTTGACGAAGCCTAAAAATGGGCTCTACCTCAAGAAGTATTACTGGTGACATTTTGTAATATATGTATAGTCTTTGTACTATTACTTTTTGGGTTTTTGGTTTTATGGACGTGTCATTTTTTATGTCATGTTTTTCACTGTGGCAGATGTCAAGTGAATCAGAGGTGTTTGTTGGATTTGCGGACGACGCTAGTCGGCACACTCGAAGGCTTGCCTCCGCAACTTGGGCGATTTTCACACCTCAGGTCCAATTGCTATCTTTAGGAGCTATATGTTTAGGTGACACCATAAACAATGTTGTTGAATACAACTCAGTTATCGAGTTACTTCGTGATGCTTTGTCACTTGGTATCTCTCACCTCCGAGTCTATTTAGACGCTTAGTTGTTGTGTCTCAGCTAAATGGAGTATATTGTGTTCATGATCCTACTCTACATCGACAATTCCTTAGGGTGTGTCTCTTAGAACGATGTTTTGATTATATTACATATTTTCATGTTCCTAGGAGATTAAATCAAGTTACAGATACTCTAGCTAATCAAATATTAGATTGGCATCTTGCACACATGTAAGAAAGACACACACATGCACATGTAAAATACATTTGTAAAGTATATGTAATCCATAAGACATAAAAAGACATAAAAATCCATATATAATATCAACATATCAGAGTACATGGGTGGATGCAAGCACCTCAAAAATATGTCCAGTAGAAAGTCACAGGGCTTATGCCCTAAAAAATATACAAGTATTGCCCTTGGCACGTAAGTTGTCCAGCCTAACTAAGGACGGGGCCTATTGGCCCTATTATAATGATCAATGACGTTTTCCAAACACCAAAAAAGTTGGACCCACGTACGTGGTGCCCCCACTACATGAGGCTGCATGGATGGCGGCAGATCCTCGATCTCTACCATAGGGACTATGCGAGTAAGCGAGGTAAAGTTCCGCTCTACACATCTCAAAACTCTCTCAGCCTCACCAGTTGGAGGTCACCCTGTTGTTGCTAGTCCGCTGGCTGCAACTAGTGTGGCCTCTGGTCAAGGACGTCGCCTAGTCCTCGCAAAATCCGCTAGACGCACTGGTCCCACATCTGCACACAACAAACACATATATGTCAATTACTCTGTTATACAAAAAAATGACATATATAAAAACAACATAAAAATTTAAAAAAAAAAATTGAAAAGAAAACTTACCTAGCTCTCATCGTACCACTCTGGGAGGTACACCCATGTCTGGGTCCCTAGAAAAGTCAATTCTGGCATAGGGATAGCCCTATATTGCCGGAATATATCGAGGCCACCAATCGAAAAACTTGTCATCGAAGGCCTCAATAGTCCTTCCTCCCCCCTGTCATGGCAACAACACCGCCCATATGTTTACTGCTGGAGAAGAGGCTATATGCCCTCGTACTATCTCCCTTGGGCTAAGACTCAGTACTCTCGAAGAAGAAGAAAGCACAAATAATAGTCCCAAACCCAAAGTTCCTTTTCCTCCGCATGTGACACTCTATAAGTTGCCTCTTCATACATTCTAGTAAAGTGGTACTCTAGTCAAAAACTTGTGCATTTAAGCATTGAACCACACAATTCATGTGCGCGTGGGAAGCCTGATGCAAAGTTGTGAATCATGTAATCCACCCAACAAGAAAAACTATCACTTTTAGTGATAGGTCTGAGATCTTGTTTGTTGGCACTTGAGTGCCCATCTTATTTGTACCGGCTTCACAATGGAGTCCAATCAACTCCGCTATATTGTGTGGCCTTGAGGGAAAAGTGTGAAAATTGACTGGTTCCCCTCTCCTCGAGAGGCCATTCAGAAAGTAAATATCCTCAGTCGTTGGAGTCAACGACTGTCCCTCAAGCATAAAGGCCTCTACATCAGGATGCCAGTAATAAACTAAGGTGTTCAGTAGCCTAGGTTGCACCCGCATGAAAGGACACTGGAAGAACTTTAACAAACCACATTGCACCAATGTGGAAGTAGCAGCAAGGTCCTCACTGACCAAAAAATCAATATCCTCATGCCCCCTCTCCCTCCAGTGAACATACATCCTGCAATCAACAAGTCCAGGGGGGATTATTCCTTGCACTCTTTAATTTTTTTCTTATCTTAGAGGGTACACGCAAGTTGTAATGCACACAGTCATGTGTGCACGTGTGCAGTATTTCCTCTGCACGCATGTATGTAGGGCCAACCTTTTTAAAGGTCAGTGCCCCCTCCAAAAACAAAATGAAATGCTTAAATGGAGTATGGAATTGCAAGAGGGTTTAGTATGTACTTACTTGGTACGACGGCTCGTTCCGTCCACTAGGGCTCCTGGAATCAACTCTTTTCACAAAGGGGTCCTTTTTGGCTTTTAGTCAATTTCTCAATTTGCAATAGTGATAATGAGTTGCCAGCTTCTATTTATAGACCTTTTTGGCAACTTTTGTCAATTTTTGGACCCCGGTGTCATTTTTTCTAAATTGAACATCATTTAGTATGGTTCAGGAGTTTTCTATGGATTGTTATGATAAGTGTTACTTTGGGTATTTGGAAACTTTTTGGAGATTTGGGTCTTTTTAAAGGTCCCTTGGTAAAAGGTCATTTTTCCAACTTGTTGCATTTAAGTTAGGATCCCACCTCTACTTTCTGCATCTCGTTGTCTTTACCACTACACCATAGGATCGATCCCACCGATTTGCAACATGGAACCATCTTTGCTACTTTAGAAGTGTCGTATTTTAGTGGTAGAGCCTACCTTAACATGGATGCCCTAGATAGATCCTGGTTGTTTTTTGGCATCCATGTTGTCATTAATGACTATAGGCCTGGGAGTCCTTTTTAGTGTATCCTGATTATGAGTTTGAGCCTCATTTGCATGATGCCTTATCACTCTTGAACTCACCCTCGGGACTCCCAGAACATAATGGATCTTCTTTTTAGCCCTTTTCAGACCCTCTAAAAATGAAAAGATTGTTGAGTGATCTTGTTGACCTTCACGCTCGCTAAACTGAAATTTGAAGTCACGTCTGTCTGGCAGTAGTTTACCCATTTTTCGGTCTGGACGGTCAACTGTACGAACAAAGGTATACTCTAGGAGCTTCGATTCCCTAGAAGAGTATTCTCAGGTATGATTTTAACCCTTTTTCGGGCCTAAGGGACTAAATTTGCGAAAAAGGAACCCCCACGGAGTCCATAGTTAAGCTCTTTTCAGAATCCCTAAAATTGAAAAGATCATCGAGTGACCTTATTCTTTCACACTCGTTAAATTGGTCCATAAGAACATTCCTGATGGATTCCATAGTTAATTTTTTTTCAGACTCCTTAAAAATGAAAAAATTGTCGAGTGATCTTGTCTTTATCACACTCGTTAAAATGGTTTTAAATAGATGCATGGTCGGTGCTAGTTTACCCCTTTTTTGAACCGACTAAGCTATCTTTGAAAAAGGTACCCCCCTGGAGTCTCATTTTACACTTTTTCAGACGCTTGAAATATGAAAAATTGTTGAGCTTACCTTCTCTGGGATCGTTAAAATTACATCGAAGGATGTTACCATTGTGTGTATTATTAATCGCATTTGCATACCTGCGTCTTTGGCCTAATGCCAGCTCCATGTTTCTCTCAACTAGACAATTAAAATCATGCCTTATACGCAAGCCCTGTAGCACTTTTCCTATGCTTCTTGATACCTCTGGCCCCTCAAGGATTTTTCTCGAGTGTCCTTTTCCTGCATATGTCCCTTTGCCCTAAGAATCCATGTGTTCCATGTGCTTGGAACTAGTATGTCTATGACACTCAATCCTCCTTTGTAACGTAGCATTCTTTTATTCTTTTTCAAAGCTTTCCAAAATTATTGAAAATGACAAAAAAATCAAATATACCCCAAAAAGAGGAAGGGAAAAGTATTTTCTTTTCTATTGGTAGCACAATGAGTCACCCTTGGACAAAGCACACCCTTCCATTTGTTCATCAAGCCCCGGGATTTAATATGACCTTAGTAAGTTGTTCTCACTACATCGAGTTGTGTCCTCCTCCATTTGGTTTTTCTTCCAAACATATGGAGAGTTTGCGGTGCCTCCTGCATCGTGAACTTATGTCAAAATATCATGCTACATGAGTCTCTTCTTATGTCATGCTAATGTCCAAGGGAAGTTATTACCAATATTGAGTCAAACCCTCTCTGTAGAATGTCTCTTACCCTCATGCTCAGTCATCCCGAAATCCCAATCAAGTCTTTGTTTGAAATCCTTGAAGCCCTCAACCTGATCATCAAAATCCTCTAGTTCGTTTCTGACTAGCCGTCGAAGACCTCTGGGTAGTTATGAAGATTTTGAAGTTGTTTCTCGAGCTCTAAAGGTCTCATCTCTAGCCATCAGGCCTTATTCGCTTCTTTAAGATGGATACTATACATGTATATCTTTTTGATTTCAAGATGTAGATCCATTGTGTATTGCTCGTGACTACACTTTATATAGTTATATGACATGGATCTATAGTGTATTTTATTGGTAGCCATGATTTTATTTCAAACCAAGCATGGGTATGCCCGCCTCGGTGAGACAATTGTTATTTTGTAGATGGCACCTCCCGAATTATGGTTCCTGGGCTCACTTGTTTGGTACGTTGGTGAAGATTGATAATGTATTTTGACCATCAGATGCTCTTCTGACCTCACACATTAGGTGACATCTGTTATAACCCTAAATTGCACCAAACATGCTTACCTAGCATCAAGCCATCTCATTTGACTTCTTTGCCAAGCAACTATTGAACAGTTTCTTAAAAAACACTCTTTTTGAAGGCATATGCACCCTGCTCCACTATTGCACGCGTGTGTATGCTGGCTGACCCACTACAGCCCGTGTATACCTAAAAAGAACGAAAAAATGGAAAGTTGTAGATGAAACACACAGTTTTGGGAAAGTTAGTTAAACCGACTAACTGTCCATAGTCGGTCAGTCGACTAATTACCTAGCCCTTTCTAGCCTATAAAAGAAGGGGTAGGGGTCCCATTTGGAAGGAGGAAAATCATAACAAAGAAACTATACTTGATTTAGTATTCCCCTTGCCCCAACCTTTTGCAACCATTGTGTGAAGAGAGGCATATATAGAAGCAGTTGGAGCACAGTTGAAGAGGAGCCTAGGACCAGATTCGAGGAGTAGTAGTCGATCTCATCATTGTAAGTTTATTCTTGTGAGACTAATAAAAGAAGTACTTTTCGTGTCCCGCCATATGAGATTGTCAATATTTAAAGTTGATTATATTTTGATAGAATCTCTAACCCATTAGTTTATAGGTTATATGCATGTGGAGATCTTTGTTTTTCTTTTATGAATGTGGGTCAGCATTGGGAGGAGAGTTACAGTCAAAGAGTGACCAAGCGTTAAAGGGATTGACATCAAACACGGAAACTAAGGTACAGTAACTAGATCTCTTTAGCCTTGTATTTGCATATAAGTAATGGGTGTTATGATTGGGATGTTGGTAAAAGGTAGGAGACTTTAGGTCATTTCTGCATTCATGATAAAACCCTTAATGCTAGTCCATAGGAGGGATTTCCCACCCACAACACTAAGGAATCCTCTTTCTTGGATTCATCCTTAGCAGACTGATCTCGTTGATTTTTATTAGGGTTGTTTCTAATCAAAGGAGGTTTGAACCCCTTCCTCCTCTAATCATATTTATCCTTCTTCTTATTCTTCCAAGATTTATGCATGGATTCTCTACCCTTTCCTTGCTCATACAGGTACTTATCATTCCTCATGATGGTCTCAGTCAATTTCCTGGGCTCATCATATTGAATCTTCTCTTTATAAAAGGATGGAAGTCCACTTAAAAACCTTTGTATCTTCACGTTTTCATCTTTGATAAATCCTACATACTTTAACAATCCCAAGAACCTCTTCTCATATTATGTCATGGTCATGCTTCGCAACATTAGCTCAAAGAACTCTTGCATCTTTTTTTCATGGAAGTATTCTGAAAGGTACTCCTTCTGAAAACATTTCTTTAACTTCTTCCAAGTGATCCTACTCTCATTAATATGCTCAACTTTATTCAATTGATCCCACCACATAGCAACTTTCCCATGTAAATGGTATGTGGTGATTATTGCTTCTAGGTTTGAGGAGTAGTTATGCAATTGAAAATACCTCATGATTCCAAGAAGCCATGCTTCAACATCATCTTCCCTTTCTCTTTCACCATCAAAGGATGGTGGCTTAATATTCCTCAACTCTCCTTGCAAACTATCCAATTCATGCCTTCTTCTTTGGTGCCTAACATGAGACACTTCTGGACTGCTTATGGAATCTTCATATGCATAAAATTTCCTTGCTGAGTAAGGAGGTGAGTAATGTCTATGAGTTTTGTTGGCACTTCTTGAATGAGAAACTCTTCTTTAGTTACCTCGTCTTTCATGACATCTTTCTTCTTCATATTGCCTTAAGTCTGATCCATCCCTTGCTTGACTATGCAACTAATTTAGGCTTTTCATTCCTTGAGAATTTATTTGGTTTTGTTCTCTCATCGACCTCTCATTGTCTTCTTTGTAACTATGCACTTCTATTTTAAGGATTCTCACAATATCTATTAAGGTTTCTTATTCCCCTCTGCTCCTGTGCCCATTTGATTATGTCTCTACATTACCAACACTAATATTTTGACCTTTGGCTTCTATATCATGACTGAAGGCTCCCTCTCCTTCCCCCATTTCTTGAATATGCATTCTTATCTTGAACTTATATGGTTATACTCCCTAATTCTTAAAAATGTGAAAGCAACCATTTTGTCAAAATTATGCTTAATATAAAAAAAATTCCAAACAATACTACATGTCCTTTTTTTTGCTCATTTCATGAAGAAATATATCAACATTCTCCAATTAACTTCTCTCAATGACTTAATATTGGAATATAAACATAAAATTATATCACCTCAATTGTCTCATACTAAGTGGGGATTAACTTCTCTCATTCTCATTAGTCAAAATGCATTAATTGTAAGAAAATGTTATGAGACTAATGAGAATGAGAGAAGTTAATCCCCACTTAGTATGAGAAAATTGAGGTGATATAATTTTATGTTTATATTCCAATATTAAGTAGTGTGTACCTAATCCTTTTAAAAATTAATATAACTTATACATACTTCTAATGTGGAAATGTTAATGGTCAATTATTTAAAAGGGATAACATCTTTAACATAAGGATACCCACTAGTCCTTAAAAGTGATAACACAAGTAAGATAATTCGATTCATGCCATAGGTTAAAAAGGCTAAAATTATCCTTTTTTTTGTATTTGCAATTCAAAGATAATGTGTTCTTACAATTAATGCATTTTGATTAATGAAAATGAGAGAATTTAGTCCCGACTTAGTATGGGACAATTGAGGTGATATGTTTTTATGTTTATACTCCAAGATTAAGTAGTGTGTACCTAAGGGTTAGTAATCACATGTTCCTCACACTTGGGTATACATAATCGAGAGGGAAGGAGAGCCGAGTACTGGTTTTCCTAGGTATTTTGATTTTTTTCAGGCGGGAATATTATCAGGCATAGTTTCTCTTAGTTCCGGATTACTGGAAGCCTTCTTGGAACTTGTTCAGGGTTAGGGGCTGGTGTGGTAGTGATCTCTGTATTGACTTATTGAGCAGGGGTTTCATTGTTTTTCTATTACTCTCCTTTAGTGGTTAGAGGATTTTGTAGTAGATCTTTGAGTCTAGGTTTACCCAAGAGTGTTGTTATGGTAGCATTTTAGGCTTTAATGAAATTTTTTGGTCGGAACCTTCATTATTTAGCTTTTACTTATTTTTACGTTACTTCAGCACTTACTGTTTTGTCAGCTATGCTCCAGTATGTTCTGTCTTTTCCCTTCTAGGCATTTGTGCCTCATTTAAGTTTGGTTTTATTTCTCGGTTTTCATGTATCCAGCCTTCATGGGTTTCACTGGTGGATACCTCAATCATTAGCGAAGCCATGTGATTACCCAGTTTTTATTAAATCTTATTGGGGTGTGTAGGGCCACCTTGAACCAATTTATTGGCTTGGAGATTATAGGTGGACTATCATGAATCCACCCAAGAAAAGACTATTAAATGAGGAGATAAGGCTTTTAATGGGTAGGGATGTCGAAATTCTCTGACAGGAGGCCAGACTTATTACGTCAGGTGATTTGCATCGGAAACAAGGCAACTCCTCGTTTCCCTTAGGCACAAAGGAAAACGTCTCAACAGTTTACCCTCCATGAAAGTCTTCCTTGATGTCGGGAAAAGGTTTCACCACTTCTGCTCAACTTGATAATTTCCCTCTTACAGTGGAGGATTCGACTGCTTTAAAAACATCTTCTAAAGTTTTTTCTAGTTTTGTGGACAATCTTTCTGGTTTTACCAGTGTCGGTAGGAAAGGTTATAAGTCCAAGACCCATTTTTCGAGGGTTAGGAGATAGTGGAAATCTAACAAGGAACTCAAGAAGATGGTTCTCAGAGATGACATTAGCTTGGAGGATACTTGTCGTCTGGAACTATGCGGTTTAGTGGGTAGATTTACCTACGAAAATATACAGAAGGATACTCTTTCCGTTTGGCTAGAAAACACATGGAAGCCTTTACTTGGTTATGTTCTTGAGTTATTTCCCCTTACCAAAGGTTGGCTGGGGTTCCTTTGTAGGTATCCCGAAGACGTGGCACTCCTATTGTCAAAAAGGTGGCTAAATGGAGGGAGTAGTCTCATGGTTAAAAGATGGTGTGTTGCCTTTAACCCTGAAACAGATTACTTCTCCAAGCGACATTTCTGGGTTTTATTGCCAGGTCTTCCTTGGCAGTTCTAGAACAAGGGAGCCCTTCAGTCTATAGGAAACTCACTTGGGGTTTTCCTGTCCATTGATTCGGGTGCTCTAGCTACGTTCTCAAGGAATATTGGGAGGGTTTTAGTGGAAATGGACATTACTCAGGGGCTACTGGAAAATTTAGAAATTGAGTGGAGAGGTAGATGCTGAATTCAAAGTTTGGACTATTTTGGGGTCCCTTTTAGATGTAGCATTTTCCAAAGCACCACATATTTACGTCATGAGGAGCCCTTCCTGGATTATATGACTGATGAAACCTCAATGGACACTGGTTTTTTCAAAACTGGACCTGGTCCTTCAGCACAGGAGGGAGATAGCACTTTCCTGAATCAATCTTTATTGGGTAAGTTATCTATTTACTGTCCTTCACTTTTACACTCTTTTTCTTTAGTAGAATGTGAAGCATTAAATTTTTCAAAGTGGCTTCTATCCTCGACACTTTGTGCTTTAGGTTGTATGGGAAGGGAAGGGGATGACATTACCCTTTCTAGCTCTCATCCTAAGGACTCTAGGAATAAGGGTCAGGTTTTAGAAGCGACTACTCTGGGTTCTCCATTGGTCAAAAAACCTACCTGCCTGGTTAGAGATGACGTCACTTTTTCGACCGTTGTCTTAGAGACTATGGGTCTTTCATTAAACCTTTCCTTACCTAAGTCATCTCCACCTGTGATGGAGGATTTGTATGTGCTTCCAGGATATCATGAATCAGAAGGAGAAGAGACTACCCTGTCAGATGTTTTGGACTCTTACTTACCATTCATCCGAGACAAAGACTCGTCCATTAATCTGCCTATTTATTTGGGGAAGTCTTCAGTTACATTGCCATAGTAGGAGGGGGAGGTTAACTCATTCTTTTTACTTACTAGCCGAGAGGGAAAGAATTATGCATGGTCTCATGGCCTTGGCTCTAAAATTTTTCCTATAAAAACTAGAAGAGCGAGGAAGAAAAATGTTTATATTCCAACCACTGACACACAAACTACTTCTACTTCCGAAGGGGGGGCACTTAGAGAAGTTAAATCCCTTACTAGGGTTGTTTAATGATTTGTCTTTCACTAAATCTTCGGGGGACTGGAGGCACCCAGAAATTGGCCTCCGTCAGGAGATTTTTGGATAAAACTTGTCCGGATTTAGTTTGTTTACAAGAAACTTTGGTTCATTATAAGAAGGCTATAAGGTTTTTGAGTTCGATTCGGCCTTATTGGTATTGTTGTGTAGTCAGCTCTGTCAAAAATTCGGGTGGCTTATTAGTTGCTTGGGATCCATGTGTATATGAATTAAATGCCTCTCTAACCTATGGTGGAATACTTCTGGCAGGTCACATTATAGCAAGCAAAAGGATATTATCGATTTTAAACATTTATGTACCCTGTAAAGAGAAAAGGTTGTTTTGGACTAATTGATCTGCTTCTAGAATTTTATCAAAGAAAAATATCATTATAGCTAGTGACCTCAATGTGACACTATATACGAAATAATTTTGGGGAGGTTCTAATTTTTTAGCACACATAGCGGTCTTTTATAAGTCCCTTTTTCAAGTGAATCATCTCATTGATCTGGCCCCAGACAAATTGGTACCTACTTGGAGAAATGGGCAATCAGGGGCAGCACTGATATCCAAGAGACTGGATAGATTTATTATAGCAGAGGATTTATTGACAGGGATTGGTCTATACAGAACTTGGGTTGAGTACCCATACATATCGGACCATGCTCTGATAGTCCTTCAGTTAGAGATGCCTCCTTTATATAAATCTTTCCCTTTTAAACTCAATCCTTATTGGCTCCAATTCCAGGATTTCGACTTATTGGCCCAGGATATGTGGACAAAACCTCAATATTATGATGAATTAGACTGTCAAAAAAGACTTCTATGGAAACTTAAAGATTTAAAGGAGCGGACCAAACAGTGGAAAAACAAAAGACTGGATCAATCAAATACTCGTCTTAAAGAATTGGAATAGGATATTACAGTTCTATTAACTGAAGTGACTACAGATATTCTTACAAAGGAAAAGGAAATTGAATTAAAGGAAAAGGAAGGGATGAGAAATAATCTTTTAAAAGAAAAAGAGGAGATATGGCATCAAAGAAGTCGTGTCATTTGTGTTAAACATTATTTTCGTCATCCCTATAATTGTTAATGATGTAAACCTATCTGTTGCCTTCAGAAGGGTCAGTGGCCTGAGTTCCTAAAGAGAGAAGGGAGAAGAACTTTTCCTGAGAACAGAAGTTGCATTTTCCTATGTAAAAACCTTATAAAAAAAAGAGTTCGCAGGTTG
>ML790750.1:243797-269687 GCA_009831015.1 Picea engelmannii | reverse complement strand
GGGGAGTGCAGAGGGGGGGTACCCCCTCTGTGGGGTCCGGGGGGTCCATCCCCCCAGCTGGGGGGTCTGGGGGCAAGTGGGCCCCCAGCAGGGGTTCGGGGGCGAAGCCCCCGAAGCAAAAATTGCCTTATAAAAGTATATTGTAATTTCATTGTAAATCTGGACCGTTCATTATAAGGTCGTAGATCTAAAGGTAGAGATTATGTTAGGGTTTTTTGCCCTAGAAGGCAACCCTCTTTTATGAGGGAAATGTATTGCGGCTATGTACGAGTGTGAATATTGTATTCTAAGAGAGGAGACTGTGAGAGAAAGAAGAGGAAGTTACAGCGGGTTTTGTTGTAGGTTGTACCCTTCATTTGCTGGATAATAATAAAGGAAGGACCTGGAAATTTCTCTGGTGGACGTAGCCCACACTGGGTGAACCACGTAAATCTGTGTCTCTCTTGTATTGTGTGTCTTCTGTGTTTTTGTTTCTACATTTGTTTTATTTTATTGCTCTGCGGTCTTGTTTTTCTAACATGTTTTTCAAATGCACCAAAATAACCATCTGGATGGGAATAATGTGAAATTGATGAATAACTTCCACTGCATACCTCAGATATTTTTTTGAATCAGGTGTAGAAGGAAATTGCTTCAATTCTTCTTCGCATTTTTCATTCTTTGAATATTTCCCTTGAACCGATCTCTTTTGTTCCAAGTAATCTTCATACAACACTTTCACCATATCTGCCATGGCAAAGAGAGTATTTCAAAAATCCTTCTCATCTTGATAAAGTCCTTCTTTAGATGCCATTTTATCACTTTGAGATGAGCTTTCCCTAGTAATCATGCAAACTCAAAAACCAACAGTCAACTAGCTATGATACCACTTGATCCTAAAAGCTCCTTTAATGACTATGGTTGAGTTATTTTGCACGAGTTATTTTACCATTTAGGAAACTGATGAAAGAGGAAGAATTAATGAGGAAACATAGAAACCATAAGAACATATATAGATATGGAAATAAGCATAAAGAAACAACAAACCATAAACACCAAAGTTGATAATGGAGTTCGACAATCTCACCTATGTCTCTGGGCCTTTGTCTCAGTGGGTGAGACTTTATTATTTCTATTCAAAGCTGCAAATGTACATCATAAAATTACCAATGGATTACAAAAATGAGCTAGTTGTGTTCTGCTAGATCTCAAGAACCCATAAAAAATGACGGCACTGAAAATGGATGACTGAAGCTCCCAGAAATGGCCCGCAAAGGTGCTCTCCTCAATAGCTTCCCTACGTAAAAATGTCTTTCCCTCAACAATTCTTCCACATTTTCCTATTATGCACCTCCCTTAGGCTGCCAAGAACCTTTGGTTTATATAGATTTCAAGTTGGTAACATCCTCCCAACTTCCTCCAAGATCTAGCCTCAAAAAGGGTTCCAGATCCTCCAATAATGGCTAGAATCTCACAAAAGAGGCTAAAATAACTATAAAAATCTTATTATAAGGTTTAAAAACCCACTTTTTCAAATAATAAGGGTGAAACCTCTAATTTCTTGGGATCTTGGTCATGTGGGCGCCCTCCATGTGGCCCTAGCTAGTGTTGGCTTGTCAACCCCTCCGCTTCTGGGTCCTGGTCATATGTTGCATGGTCATATGGCCACGGGCTTAAGCTCCATGCAACCCAAGCTATTATCCTATCCCTTGGTCGTGGCCTCTAGTTATGTGCCTTAGTCCATGGGCTAGCCTGGTCGACCAACTCTAACCCCATTATGCACGCTAATAGACTGGAGTTCCAGGTCATATGGTAGATTTACATGGGACCACACCGAATGTATAACCCTCGTGCCAACAGTATTAAGGAGTAGGCCATGGTCATATGGTAGTGGTTGTATGTTGTGCTCCGAGGGCTGGGACTACGCCCCAACCCTTTAATCCACCCGAATAAACCTCCAACAAGCTTAAATATAAACTTCCCACTATAATTAATAAAGAATAAAGTGGGCGGGATGGTATACAAGACCTACTAAAGAAATCATCTCCCATACCGGAAGTCATGGGTTCGACTCCCATATATCCCATAAAAAATTTCCCAACAATCAACCAATGAATGGGTGCCACGTGGTAACCCATGACTGAGCCACGTGGCACCTTTACATTCGCTAAATAAATGCCACATGTACAACAATGATTCATCTAGTTGTCCCTACCCAGTCATCACCACTGTACCTACCACATCATTGTACGACCGTATGAACTGTACAATCAACTGCCACATCAACATTGTTCGTCAGGTTTGATTGATGCCACACTATATAGGTGGATTATTGGATTGTCGATGTACCTGACGAAAACCAGACCAAACATATGTTTTGCCGTGAACACGTTGAGTCAATTTCTAGTAGAGCCCAGACATGTTCACCTAGTGGCTGCAAAACATGTTATGAGGTACCTTAAGGGTACATTAGATTATGGTCTCAATTATGATGGAGATCATGATTTCACATTGAGTGGGTATACTAATTCAGATTGGGCAAGAAGCGTTGCTAACAGAAAAATCACTTCAAGATGCTACTTCAGTTTGGGATCAGCCATGATCTCGTGGCAGAGTAAGAAGAAATCCAGTATTTCTCTCAACACAATGGAAGTAGAGTACATTGCCGCATGTTCTTCTAGATGCGAATCTATATGGCTTCAAATGTTGTTGACTGGTCTATTTGACCTAGAGATGGAAGCAGCCATGATCCTATGTGGCAACCAGAGCTGCATAAAGATGACAGAGAATCATGTATTCCATGACAGGTCGAAGCACATTGAGATTCTCTATCATTACATCTATGACATGGTGCAGAGAGGAGCCTTAAAGCTCCAGTACATTAGCACGGATGAACAGGTTGTTGATGTGTTTACCAAGCCTCTATATCATGTAAAGTTTGAGCACTTTCAAGATAAAATTGGTATAGTCCGAAAGGACCCTCCTTGAAAGGGGGAGTAGCTGTTGTGATCATATATTCCCTGCTTCTGACCTTATGGTTGTGACGTAAAGCAGGATGTTCCTTGCTTTTGACCTAGTTGTTAGATGTAAAGCAAGATGACATGTTCATTGCTTCTGACCTAGTTGTTAGATGTAAAGCAAGATGATGTGTTCCTTGCTTCTGACCTAGTTGTTAGACATAAAGAAAAATGATGCGTTCCTTGCTTATGACCTAGTTGTTAGACGTAAAGTAAGATGATGTGTTCCTTTCTTATGACCTAGTTGTTAGACGTAAAGCAAGGTGATGTGTTCCTTGCTTCTGACCTAGTTGTTAGATGTAAAGCAAGATGATGTGTTCCTTTCTTCTGACCTAGTAGTTAGACATAAAGCAAGATGATGAGATGTGACTAGCATTGAGCTTTCGGCTTAACGATTGTGACGTAAAGTCAATCCAGTATTATGATGAGCCAGCCTCATGCTGTGATGAGGTATCAATTTTATACTGATACATATTGATGCAGATGATGATGGCATTCCTTTGAGAATGACGATGTTGTCGATGAAGAAAACTTTCGATGATTTATAAATATGCCAAGCCAATGTTCTAAGATGATATTGACGATACTATCCTCCTGATGCCACTGATGATGTAGACCTCTCTCACCTGATGTTGTTGAAGAATACCCTTCTTGTTAAGGGGGAGTGTTGAAATAATGTAACTACAAAGTGTATTCTTCTTATTATTGATATATTATCCATAGGATCAATCCCCATTGTGGATTGATAATGTCAGCTATTGTAATATGACCAAATCCCCTTTTACGGATTGGTCATAATGTAATTTTTAAAGGCTAAAGAAGAAGTCAGCCCCAGATAATATTAAAGAAGCCCGGAATATAATAAAGGTGGGTTTACCCACCCAGATTGAGAAGTTGGCCCAGCCAGTGAAGAGACACTTCACACGTGCCAGAATTGTATAAATAAGAAGGCTAGCACCTCACTTAGACACACTTCACTTGCTCAGTTTGAGGGACAAGTTTCAGAGTTGCAGTTGGAGAAGAGAGAGAGAGAGTGGCGCATCTTTAGGAGAGGAATTTCTGTATTGGTTTGAGTTATCTCTTGGCATTGTATTGGCAATCTATAATAAGGAAGTTTTGTTGGGTTTTCTTCCCCTAGAGGGTTTCCCAAGATAAATGTTGTGTCTCTTTTGATTGTGTATTTCTCAGTGATGTTGTTCTTATGTTGTTGTTATCTATTGAAATGCAAAGAAATGTAATAATGGCATAAACATTAACATCTTTCTGGTATACCTCAAATCCTTGAGTTTTCTCTTCATATGCTCTTTCTTCAATTGTTCTGGAGAACAATCTTTGCATTCATCTGATGTAGAACTCCAACTCATGTATATTACGTATGATATAAAGACTCATGTAGAGGTATGTCTGGTTTACTAGAACAGGTAATCATCATATTCTTCTCCCTCCATCTGGGAGAACTTCTAGTTCTGGATATCACAATGTTTTCATTCATAAGTCTTTCATACACTATTCTTCATCACAACTTTCAGTTCTGCTTGATTTCTTTCATATCAGGCTGGTAATCTTGTGATTCTTGATACAATGACTGGTTGTTTGGCTTCTCTTCTTTCTTGGAATATTTATGTTCTTTCTCATGTTTTTCTTTAGCTCTTAGGTCCATGGAGTTTATATATACCACTTCTTTCCTTCATCATAGGATCATGGATCTGGATGGACAACCAGGGATACTTTAAGACTTCTCTTTGAATAAGACTTCATCTAGGTCAAACTGAACATGTACTACTTTTCATGGTTGTTATCATGAATGTATACTTCATCATCTTCAATGGATCATAGGATTAGCTCCCTCCTAATCCTTGCTTCATGTATGAGTACATATAATTGACTCCCTCCATCTAACATAGTCCACGCTTTCGTCTGCATCCTTATTGTCTTCTGCAAAATGTCATAAGTCTTTCTCCAATTTCCTTTTGATAGTTGACTTATTTCTGTCTTTGCTTCTTCTAAGTCTCTTCATGATTGATTCTAAATTTGGCTTATGATTTGTTTGATGTATTTCATCCTTTCATGTGTATTATCTAACTTGTATAATGATAGCAATCCTTATTTTGTTGTTCTTCCATAGGTATAGTTCTTCTTGGAACACATTATATTTCAAGAGGTAGATATACAAGATATGTACAGAGACTATGCAAACAAGATATGTACAAGAACTAAGAAGAGTGTTGTTACCTTCAGAAGAATAAGTCTCTTTCATCTTGCTTAGTCTTCTTTGTAGGTTCCTTTCCTTCAGCAACTGATGCTTCATGCTTCTCCTTCCTTTTCTTTATCTTGGGAAAATGAATCTTATAGTGACCATATTTTCGACAGTTGAAGCATTGTATTTCTGAAATATCTTTCTCTTGATTTGGATTCCTCCTTGAACCAAACCTCCTTTTGTTCCTAAAATTCTTGAATCTTGCTGTGAAGGCTTGATCATTATACATATTTTGGGGTTTCTCTTTTGCACTGATCCTGGATTCTTTTTTAGCACAACAAGTCCAAATTTCTTCAAATGTAGGATACTCCTTCCTTGTGTTCATGCTTACAGCAAATGCATCCCACGTCTTGGGAAGACCATTGAGTACTATGTTTACCAATTCCTTCTCTGAAATGATTTCTCCAATATCTTGTAGTTGATCTCTTAACTGAGATAGTCTCACAAGGTATGATATTATACTGTCATCATCACTCATTTTCATGTCACGGAGCTCATTCTTCAGACTCGTTATTTGTCCAATGTTTCTGACTGAGAAGAGGTTTTTTGGGGTATCGTACATATTCTTTGATGAGTCAAGATGGGAGATGTATGTTGGAATGTTTACAAGAAGAGTGTGCTTGTCATTGATGGAAAGAATAGCAGGAACGATGACAAATAGGCAGGCAAGGAAGATCAATAGACAGGCAGGCAAAAAAGAAGAACAATGTCGATTGACTGGTAATATCAGCAATGTAAGCTTAGAAGGAGGAAAACAGTCAAAGAACGAAAAAGATTTTGTTTCGGAGCTTCAGAGATTGGGGAATCCAAAGGAAAGAGGTTCAAAATCATGATATACAAAATCACGATAACAATATTGACAGGTGATTCAAGAATGACACGTGGTGAACGACAAAGATTTTGTTTTGGAGTTTTGCAAATCAGGAAATCGAAAGGACAAAGGTTCAAACTCGTGATATGAAAGATCACGAAAATATCTGGACCGTTGGATCACCAAGGATTGTGGACCATTGATCAGGCATGAAGAAGGCTCGTGAAGTGGAAAAATCATGATAAGATATGGGCCGTCAGATCTAGATTAATAACGAAGGACCAACAACCGTTATATATGGTGAAGTTACAAGGCAGATAAGACCAAGAGTCATCCAACTCTCAAAAACTATGAAGGAATCCTGGTCATCCATTGGGGACAGTCATGGACCATTGGATCCAGAGGACACATGGTGAAAGATCATTGTTTCGCTGACTAGAAAGTCAAAGGATCGAGGTGCTCGTTTGATTGGTGAGTGATCATATCTCGTGTTCACATTGTTGAGAGCTAGAGAAGCCAAGTCTTATTTTGCAGTTTGTGACATGGAGAGTCGAGAGGAATCATCATAGAATACCCAAGATGTGAAAGTATGAAATGTGCTTTCAAATAAGGCTGTGGTCACAGCTAGTGCTTACATATGCGTAAGATAGAGGAAGGATCTATCAGTGTTAAGCTCCATCTCAGAGTCTCGGCGATTGCGAATTGGAGCATCAAGATCCTTCATCATAGGAATCGTGATATGCGAGATCGTGATGAGATATGGAATGTTGGATCATTGGAGATCTTGACTATTGATCAGGCTCGATGAAGTTTATAAATTCACAAAATATGAAGCGCCTCTTGGCACAGCCTCTGGTCACAATCGGTGGTCACGTGAAGGGAAGAAGCTAGTGGTGCTAAGCTCCATCTCAGAGTCTCAGCAATCACGAGTTGGAGTGTCGAGATCCTTTATCATAGGAATTTCGAGATGCGAGATCACAAAATTAAAACTTTGTTTAGCACTCGGTCACAACCAGTGGGCATATGAATTAAATGCAAGACC
This sequence comes from Picea engelmannii, assembly GCA_009831015.1. Lineage (NCBI taxonomy): Eukaryota > Viridiplantae > Streptophyta > Pinopsida > Pinales > Pinaceae > Picea > Picea engelmannii. Next base: position 262,581 of record ML790750.1, on the reverse strand, counting down.
CTACGAACTATTGGTTGTGGAGCTTGATTATCTTCCTAATTTGGAGGTCTTTTACTTTCAGCCGTGTTTATACCCCATGAAGTATTTACACCCCAGAAGTATGTACACTCTTCCACGTGGGGGAATGCAGAGGGGGGGTACCCCCTCTGTGGGGTCCGGGGGGGCTATCCCCCCGGCTGGGGGGTCTGGGAGAAAGCAGGCCCCCAGTGAAGGTTCGGGGGTGAAGCCCCTGAAGAAAAAATTGCCTTGTAAAAGTATATTGTAATTTCATTGTAAATATGGACCGTTCATTATAAGGTCGCAAATCTAACGATAGAGATTATGTTAGGGTTTTTTGCCCTAGAAGGCAACCCTCTTTTATGAGGGAAATGTATTGCAGTTATGTATGTTGTTGAGTATTGTATTCTGAGAGACGAGACTGTGAGAGAAATAAGAGGAAGTTACAGCGGTTTTTGTTGTAGGTTGTATCCCTTCATTTTGTTGGATAATAATAAATAAAGGACCTGACAATTTCTCTGGTGGACGTAGCCCACACTGGGTGAACCACGTAAATCTGTGTCTCCCTTGTATTGTGTATATTCTATGTTTTGTTTCTGCATTTGTTTTATTTTATTGCTCCGCGGTCCTGTTTTTCTAACACGAACTCCATCCAATTGTGCAGGTGAATTTAAGTATGATCGGAGGGCTACTGTTGCACTTGAGTGTAACTGCTAGAAATGACTGATGGATTTTTCCAGAGGAATAAAACAGGCTTTAGGGTGATCTCTAGAGGAGATGAAGAGACTCGAGGTATCTTCCAGTGGAATGAAGATTATCTTAGAGGTGATTGACAGATGGAAGAGTGTTGAAGCCTGTAACTGCAACATAGAGGATTAGCTTGACTTTGATAGAGAAGATGAAGAGTCTCAACTGCCATATAGGATAAGGAATCTCGGATTAACACCCAGTGATGATGGACACATGGATCTAACTGCCAGAGAAGTTAAGAGTGGAAATCATGATTAGGCAGAGCACTCGACATGGAGGGAGTATGCAGAAGCATGGAGAGAGAGCATGCACAAGTTACAAAGAGACTATAAGGATGTAGAACAAAGAAGAGAGGGGTGGTTGTTGTTGTGATGGATTCAGGAGTGTATAAGGAGGAGTGTACAATAGCTGAAATATAGAGTAGAGGAATGGTGGATTAAATGGAGATGGCACACAATGCATAACATGAGAAGAACATAAAGCGTAGAGGAGTGTGCAGAACACACTGATGCAGATAGAGCAGCACAGTGTAGCAGAGCAGTAATAAGTCTGGTAAGCCAATGATAAATATTGTATCACTGTGATAAGTTTCATTAGAAAAAAATTATATTTTAGGGTGGAAGGGAGGTGTTAGGGATGACTGTTGTCCTCAAAGGTTCAAGTAGGTGCTTGAACATAAGGAGTTGTAGCTTCCATCTGGATACATCAGGAGAAACCAGGGTGGCAGGGTGGTGCTAGGGAGGATTGTTGTCCTCAGAGGTTCCAGTTGGCGCTGGAACACTTGGGAAGTTGGTGCTTCCATCCAGTTGGTGTTGGAACACTTGGGGAGTTGGTTCTTCCTTCTAGTTGGTGCTATAGAAACGCAAGGAGTTGGTGCTTCCTTCTAGTTGGTGCTAGAGAAACCAGAGAGTTGGTGCTCTCAGCAAGTAACAACTTATAAAACAAAGGTTGCATCCTCATTATGAGTTGGTGCTCATATGTATGATAATATAAAGAATGTAAATATTACTTATCATATAAAGAAGAAGAGGTTTTTACCCTCTATGGGTTTCCTCAGTAAATATTTGTCTCTGTGTTTCTCATATGTGTGATTGATGTTGAATGTGCTATTACTTATTTCCCTGCATTATTGTGATTGTCATTGAGTACTTTGTAAAGAGTTTAAAATAAGAATAATTGTTTAAGCACGGTAACAACTGATTCACCCCCCCTCTCAGTTGTCCAACAATTGGTATCAGATCTGGCCTCTTTTATCTAAGGGTAGATCCTAAAGCATAAACATGTTAGACATGAAGGAAATTCAACCAATAAGGCCCCTCTATTCAATGGAACAAACTTTGCCTTCTGGAAAGTTAGAATGAGAACCTACATAATGGATTTAGGTGCAGATGTCTGGGATGTGGCAGATACTGGTTATGTAAAGCCAATTGTACTAGCTAATAAGGATGACAAGTTAGAATTTAGCTTCAACGCTAAGGCTATGAATGTTATCATGAGTGGGCTTGCAGAAGAAAAAATCATAAAAGTTATGCACCTAGGAACTGCAAAAGAAATGTGGGACAAACTCATTAGTAGTTATGAAGGTAATGAAAAGGTAAAGGATGCCAAGCTTCAAACCTACAGAATACAGTTTGAACAACTGAAGATGAAGGAAGATGAAACTATTGGAAAATACTTTCTGAGAGTAGAAGAAATGGTAAATACAATGAAATCACTTGGTGAAAAAACTGAGGAACCTTCTTTGGTTCAAAAATCTTGAGATCTCTCCTAGATAGGTTCAACCCGAAGGTCTCTGCTATACAAGAAATTAATGATCTAAAAACCTTGGAGTTTGATCAACTAATAGGAACATTGAATGCATATGAAATGAGAATAGTTAAAGATAAACCCACCTCCAGAGAAGCGCCATTTAAAGCAGACAAGAATGAGGATTATGAGACCGATGAAATTGAAGAAAAATTTGTGAAGAGACTGAAGAAGGGATCAGGCAAATACAAAGTTAAATTGCCTTTCAAATGTTTCAACTATGGTAGGATAGGTCATTTTTCAAATAAATGTCCCCACAAAGGAAAGGATCAGACATGTGATGATGAGGAGAAGTACAAACACAAAAATTTCTTTAAAGAGAATAACTTTAAGAAGAAAAATCTTTGCGTAAACAATGATGATGATCCTTTAGATGATGAAGACAATGAATCCTCTATTGAAGATAAACTAAATGACTTCATACTTATGGCCAAAGAGGATTATGATAATAACAACACAGGAAGTGATGCTAATGAAGAATAAGTTGTGGTTGAAATGGAAGGAGAACTGATTAGTGCACTGGAAGAGATTGACAGACTAAGAATTAAGAACAGAAAGCAAAGACAATTGTTGATACAGTTTGAGAAAGACAGTAAAGAACCTGATGAAGACCTTGTCCTACTAAAAGTGGAATTAGAAGAGGCAAAGAAAATCGAAGACATTCTTAAACAACAGTTATCAGAAAAGAAGGGAAGATGTGAAGCCTTAGAACAAGAAGTAGTAAAAACTAGGAAAGAGATGGAGAAGTTTCAAGGCTTGTATAATCAAAATCTGTCAAGTATCAAAGCCTCAAAAGGATTAGCCTCCATTCTGAATCAACAAAGGAATCCAAAGCTGAAAAATGGTTTGGGTTATGAAGAGGGATCAAGTAGTGGTAATCTAAGAAACGAAGAATCCATCAAGTTTGTCAATTCTACAACCAATGACAACAACAAACCTGTAGAGATAAAGGAAGACAATCAGTGGCCCAGGACGAGTAAATAAAAAGGTGTCAGGACTGAATATGTAGAACAAAGAAATAATGCGCTCCCTACTGAAAGACATCATCAACATGGAAGAAATCGATTTTCTCAAAGAAGACAACATTTTTCCAAGTACAAATAAATTTTCTATGGCTATTGTTTCTATTGTTCTAACTTTGGTCACAAAATTGTAAATTGTTCCTTAAGACTTAGACATGAGCAATTAAGATTTCATAGGAATAAATACGTGCCACAACAAAGAATGATGCAGCCAAGTAATAGACCTTCACAGATTGCAAATTGTCAAATTAAGTCTAGGGACATGAAACTAAGGAGGTCAAGAGGTATTCAATAGTCAATGAGTAGACAACGCTGCAACAATAATTTTGACCTATTGAACAATGAGATTGAGTGCTACATCTGTCATAACTATGGACTTAAATTTGTTGATTGTCGATTAAAGAACTATGAACCAAATTTGAATTCCCCTGCTGAAAATGTCAAGTTTTGGAAGAAGAAAGAAAGTGACAAGTGTGGATTAGTGTTGTCAGCTCAAATAAAAATGAACCCTTGGTATATAGAAAGTGGTTGCTCCAAACATATGACGGGAGAAAAAGGTAAGTTTCTATCTCTATGTGAAAGCAAATAAGGAAACGTAACCTTTGGAAATGATGCTCTAGGTAAAATAAAGGGTAAAGGGATGGTGAGTTTAAGTAATGGAAAAGGAAAAGCCCAAGATGTTCTACTTGTAGATGGGCTGAAACATAATCTACTCAGTGTAATTCAAATGTGTGATAGATAGGGATGATTTTAGGGGCTAAATTTTTCTCATGGGCTAATTTTCCATGGTTTTTCCAAAAAACTGATTCGCTATTTTAAAAATGATTCGCCCAAATTATATAGCATAAAATTATTTTACCTTAAAAATCACCAAAATTTATAAAAACTATATAAAATCCTTAGAAATTTGAATATTTTTACAAAAATATTGCCAAACATTTATAGTTGGCATATGAAGGATTAGTAAGATTCGCCAAGGTTTCTACATTTTAAAATAAATTTCCATCCTTAAAATCATCCATGGTGACAGAGGATATGAAGTGGTGTTCACGTCCAAGGAATACAAGATAAAGTATGTAAACTCGGGACAAGTGGTGGCCAAAGGCATAAGGATAGAAAATAATGTATATGTGTTGAAAGAAAATAGAGAAGAATGTCATCTAAGAAAACAAGATGAAATCTAGTTATGGCATAGGAGACTTGGACATATAAACTTTGACCACTTAATCAAACTCAGAAATATCGAGGTAGTAAAAGATATTTCGAGAATATCAAAGCCCCAAGATTCAATGTGTAAACCCTGCCAAGTAGGAAAGCTAAACAAGACACAGTTTAAGTCCAAGAGATTTACTTCAATAGAGAAACCACTCCAACTAGTTCATATGGATTTATGTGGACCATCAAGAAAGGAAGGCACAAGGAAAGAAAACTACTTCATGCTGATTATTGATGATTACTCCAGACTTACATGGGTTTCCTTTCTCAAGAGAAAAGCTGAAGAATTTGAGAAATTTAAAATATTTAAGGCTTTAACTGAGACTCAAACAGGCAAGAGGTTAAAGGCAGTAAGATCAGACCGAGGAGGAGATTTTATGTCAAGTGACTTCAATGAAATATGTGATAAGCATGGGATCAAGAGAGAATACACAATCCCAATAACTCCACAACAAAATGGAGTAGTTGAGAGGCAAAACATAACAGTGCAGGAAATGGCCAGGTCAATGATGAATGAGAAGAGAATTGGTCAAACATACTGGGTAGAAGCAATACACATAGCATTCCATGTTCTTAACAAAGCCCACCTCAGACCACAAAGTGACAAGACACCTTATGAACTATGGTTTGGGAGACCTGCTTCAATTAAGCACTTCAAAGTCTTTCGGAGTAAATGCTACATAAAGAATAATGATGAGAACCTTGGCAAATATGATGATAGGACTAATGAAGGTATCTTCTTAGGGTATGCTACAAACAATAAAGGATATAGATTCTATAATAAGAGGCTGCATAAAATGGTCGATTTTATTTTCGTAAAAGTTGATGAAGGAATTCCAGCAAGAGAGGTGTACAGCAATGAGTCTTCTACAGAAGACATGGCTAAAGTTGAAGATGAACAAATCCAAGAATCATAAAATGAAGACTCTGAACCAGATGAAGACACAAATACTTAAACAAACTCAAATCAGCAAACAAAATCAAATTCTTCCTTCAGAATCACTCAAAAGAACCATCCTGCAAGTCAGATAATTGGTGAAAAAGACAAAGGTGTACAAGCCAGGAGAAAGCTAATCAAAAACACTGAACAATCACATATAGCTTTCATATCTAAGCTAGAACCCAAGAATTTTAATGAAGCTAGCAAAGATGACCATTGGGTTAAAGAAATGAATGACAAACTTGATCAGATTGATAAAAAAAATACGTGGGAGATGGTTCATCGACCTGAAGGTAAAAATATCATTGGCTCTAAATGGATCTTTAAGAATAAGTTGAATTAGTAGGGACAAGTTGTCAAGAACAAAGCAAGATTGGTCTGTAAAGGGTATGCTCAGATTGAAGGACTGGATTTTGATGAAACATTTGCAGTCGTAGCAAGATTAGAAGCTATTGGAATGTTTCTTTCCTATGCTTGTCATAAAAGGTTTAAAGTCTATCAAATGGATGTCAAGTCAGCTTTTCTAAATGGAGATTTAAGTGAAGAAGTCTATATGGAACAGCCAGAGGGTTTCAAACTGTCTGATAACCCTGACTTAGTATGCAAGTTGAAGAAAGATTTATATGGATTAAAACAAGCCCCTTGATCTTGGTATCACAGAGTGGATACGTATCTCAAAGACAAAGGGTTCAAGAGAGGAACAATTGACAACAATCTGTATATCAAAACAAAGGATAATGATCTGCTAATCGTATTGGTATATGTAGATGACATCATCTTCGGATGTAATAAGGATTCATTGGTACAATGGTTTGCTTCTGCCATGGAGTCTGATTTTGAAATGTCTATGATAGGTGAACTGTCATTTTTTGTTGGTCTACAAATTACTTAGAGGTCTAAAGGGATGTTCATTTCTCAAGAAAAATATCTAAGAAAAATGTTGAAAAGTTTTCAAATGGACGACTCCAAACCTACGGGCATAACTATGGTTACTGGATGAAAATTAAGTAAGGATGATGACTCACCTAATGTTGATCAAAGTTCATATAGATCAATGATTGGTAGCCTGATGTACATCACATCATCTCTACCAGACATAATGCATGTTGTTGGAATGGTAGGAAGATATCAATCTGCACCTAAACAGAGTCATTTGCTAGCTGTCAAAAGGATATTCATATATTTGAAAGAGACAATGAACTATGGCCTATGGTATCCTAAGAATTAGAATTTTCAATTATCAGCCTACTTAGATGTTGATTGGGCTAACTGCATGGATGAAAGGAAAAGAACGAGTGGAGGTGCATTCTTCTTATGAGATTCTGTAGTAGCATGGTTGAGTAAAAAGCAAGGTTCCATTTCTTTATCAACTACAGAGGCAGAGTACATTACTGCTGCTACCTATTGCACTTAGATATTATGGATGATTCAGACACTTGCAGACTTGGAGGTTAAATATGCTGCACCGATCCCAATTCATTATGATAACACTAGTGCCATCAGTGTGTCCAAGAATCCTATATTCCACTCCAAGACCAAGCATATTCCCATAAAATACCATTTTCTGAGAGAGCAAGTCACCAATCAGGTTGTTCAGGTCCATTACATTCCAACCATAGAACAAATTGCAGGCATCTTTACTAAACCCCTAGCCAAGACACCATTTGAATATCTCATATAGAAGTTGGGTGTCATCCCATCTCACACCTAAGAGAGTCCATCTTGTTAGGGGGAGTTTGTATTGGTTGAACATCTAATACCTCCTAAAAATACTACAACAACTCATGGGGAGCATGTTTTCTTTGACATTGATGTCAAATGGGGAGAAAAGGAGTGGTCTAGACCAGATGCTACAGTTGGAGGTCCAAACAGATTACCACAGTCGTTCAGGGTTTCCATCAATGCCAAAGCGGGAGATTGTTGGCATGTTTACAAGAAGAGTGTGCTTTTCATTGATGGCAAGAGAAACAACAATGATGACAAATAGGTAGGAAAGGAAGATCAACAGACAGGAAGCCAAGGAAGAAGAACAACAATGATCGAATGGCAAGATCAATAGTGTAAGCTCAGAGGGAGGAAAATAGTCAAAGAACGATAAAGATTTTGTTTCAGAGCTTCGTAGATCAGGAAATCCAAAGGCAAGAGGTTCAAACTTGCAATATACGAAATCACGATAACAATCTTGGTAGGTGATTCAAGAAGGACATGTGGTGAACGACAAAGATTTTGTTTCAGAGTTTCGCAGATCAGGAAATCCAAAGGACAGAGGTTCAAACTCACGATATGCAAGATCACAAAAAGATATGGACCATCAGATTACCAAGGATTGTGGACTATTGATCAGGCATGAAGAAGGCTCATGAAGTAGGGAAATCATGATAAGATCTGGGACGTCATATCTTGAGTAATAACGAAGGACCAACAACCATTAGACATGCTAAAGTTGCAAGGTGGATAAGACCAAGAGTCATCCAACTCTCCAAAACTATGAAGGAAACCTGTCTATCCATCGAGGATAGTCATGGACCATTGGATCCAAAGGACACATGGCAAAAGATCATCATTTTGCTGACTGGAAAGTCAAAGGAGAGAAGTTCTCATTTGAATGGAAAGTGGTCATATCTCGTGGTCACATTGTCGATAGCTAGAGAAGCCAAGTCTTATTTCAGAGTTCGTGACATGGAGAGTCGAGAGGACTCATCATAGAATACCCAATATGCAAAAGTGAGAAACGTGTTTTCAAGTAAGGCTGTGGTCACAGCCAGTGGTTACATCTGTGGAATATAGAGGAAGGATCTAGCGATGTTAAGCTCCATCTCGGAGCCTCGACGATCGCAAATTGGAGCATCAAGACCCTTCATCATAGGAATCGCAATATGCGATATCGCAATGAGATTTGGACCATCGGATCATTGGAGATCTCGACTATTGATCAATCTCGATGAAGTTTATAAATTCATGAAATATGAAGTGCCTCTTGGAGCAGCTTGTGGTCACAACTGATGGTCACATGAACAGAAGAAGTTATCGGTCCTAAGCTCCATCTCAGAGTCTCGGTGATCACGACTTGGAGGGTCGAGATATTTTATCACAGGAATGCTAAGATGCAAGATCACAGAATTAAAACTCTATTTAGCGCTTGGTCACATTCAGTGGGTATATGAATTAAACGCAAGACCCTACGAACTCCATCCAACGGTGCAAGTGAATTTAAGTATGGTCGGAGGGCTACTGTTTCACTTGAGAATGTAACTTCTAGAAATGACTGATGGCTTCTTCCAGAGGAATAAAACATGCTTTAGGGTGATCACCGGAGGAGATGAAGAGGCTCAATGGATCTTCCAGTGGAATGAAGATTATTCTTAGAGGTGATTGACAGATGGAAAAGTGTTGAATTCTGTAACTGCAACAGAGAGGATTATCTCGGCTTTGATAGAGAAGACGAAGAGTCTCAACTGCTAGACAGGCTAAGGAATCTCGACTTAACACCCAGTGATGATGGACACATGGATCTAACTGCCAGAGAAGCTGAAGAGTGTCAATAATAATCAGACAGAGCACTCGACATGGAGGGAGCATGCAGAAGCATGGAGAGAGAGCATGCACAAGTTGCAAAGAGACTATAAGGATGCAGAACAAAGAAGAGAGGGGTTGTTGTTGTTGTGAGGGATTCAGGAGTGTAGAAGGAGGAGTGTACAACAATTGAAATATAGAGCAGAGGAATGGTGGATTAAATGGAGATGGCACACAATGCATAACGTGAGAAGAACATAAAGCGTAGAGGAGTGTGCAAAAGACACTGATGCAGACAGAGCAGCACAGTGTAGCAGAATAGTGATAAGTTTGGTAAGCCAATGATAAATATTGTATCACTGTGAAAAGTTTCATTAGAAAAAATTTATATGTTAGGGTGGAAAGGAGGTGCTAGGGAGGATTGTTGTCCTCAGAGGTTCAAATGGGTTCTTGAACATAGGGAGTTGTAGCTTCCATCTAGCTGCAGCCAGAGAAACTAAGGTGGCAGGGTGATGCTATGGAGGACTGTTGTCCTCAGAGGTTCCAGTTGGTGCTGGAACACTTGGGAAGTTGGTGCTTCCTTCTAGTTGGTACTAGAGAAACCAGAGAGTTGGTGCTCTCAGCAAGTAGCAGCTTGCAAAACAGAGGTTACAGCCTCATTATGAGTTGGTGCTCCTATGTATGATAATGTAAATAATTTAAAGATTACTTATCATATAAAGAAGAAGAGGTTTTTACCCTTTATGGGTTTCCTCAGGGAATATCTGTCTCTGTGTATCTCATATGTGTGACTGATGTTGAATGTGCTATTACTTATTTCCCTACATTATTGTGATTGTCATTGAGTACTTTGTAAGGAGTTTAAAATAAGAATAATTGTTTAAGCATGGTAACAAATAATTCACCCCCCCCCTCTCAGTTGTCCAAAAATGTAGGGTGTCAAGTGGTCTTTTATAGAGTCCACTATTATACTCATGGCATTGATGTCACCATCTTTGAACTTCTCCATAACTTCAATGTTCTGCAGTTCCTTCTCTTTTCCTTCTTCAAACGCTGGTTCCACAATCTTTCCTTTCATGATATCCAACACTTTATTCTTGGCAAGGATGAAGTCAATCCTTTTCTTCCATGCTCTAAAGTTACAGACTCCATCTAAATTGTTCTCTGACTTCATAGAATAAGTCATGGCTTCTTTGACTTAGTCAAACCCTAGATTTGACCAAAAAATCAAACTTCACGTCTTGGCTTTCTGAGAGTATCAGGAGATGCACTAGGCTAGGGCACACTGATATATCAAGAGATTAGGTCAATCCCTTCACTTAAGGTGCCTCAACAAGAGGATTAGGGTTTCTGCAACTACACCTGCTAGTAACCCTAGCGACAATGCTATGGTGACTGCTCCTGCTAGGAACCCTAGTGGAAGTTCTTCAAAGAGCTTAATATCCTCACGGCTACGTTTCCTTCCAGTAGTTAGACTGAATGAAGGAAGTGGTGGGCCCATAACCTGTTAGAATATAATGGATGTGCTAGTTTTACCATTGACAATATCACTATTGTCACCCGACCATAGGCCGAAGCCACCCTCTGAGCACCTTAACTTTGATAGAGAATCTCTTTGGGAGAAAACCCTAGGCTAGATAGCCAAACAAAGGATAGTGCACCATTCGCCAAGGATAGTGCACTAAAAAGAGCTGATCAGATATTCCAAACACTAACCAAGAGATAGTCCAAGGAAAAACATAACTTCTAGCTGCACCAGCTGCAACGACAACTCTCCTCCAAACCTGCACACAAAAATGGGCATTGCAGTGTGCACAAGTGTTGCTTTGAAATTCTGAGACTGCCTTCCAGAATGAGAAATGGCCTACTATATTTATACTAACTCTAGCTAACTGCCAGGGATGACTTCTCATTTTGGGTATTTGTCTGTTCAATATATATTATTTCTTCTGGCTGAATTCTTCTATTGAAGGCTAATAACCTAATATAAGTTATCTTCTTGAACCGACAAGTCTTCTAGGGTTATTAGCCAACTCATTAGGGTTTCTTCTTGCTTCCTGGAGTATTCTATTCTCGTCAAGTTTACACATGGAGGTAAATACCTCCCGCAACTACCAGAATATCAACAAAAGATTCACATTTTTGAGGAATAAGACTGGAAATCCTAACCTATTTACATGTGCAACTAATGGATGTTAAGGGTGCCAGCGATTTGATTTTCAAAATAAAGGAAATGTTTAATGTATTAAACATATTAGTCCACTCTTGCTACCCTTAGGTTTTTATACATTGTTTCAAATATCATCCATATGCTACTCATGGTATATTTTCATATTATTGTTATGGAGTTCATATTAGAGGATGATTCAACTTTAAATTTGGAAATGGTATGTTACGATCTATGCATATTAAATATACAATAGTGATATCCTATGATTGGAACAAGAATTTTGGGAGTTGGAAGTGCTCTATTTTGGCTATGGTTGATGGCATTAAATGAGAAAAGAAGGGAAACAACATGCATTTAGTGCACATCGTTCTTACCCTACCTCGAAGCTACCACCTTCATGTTCTCCTTGCATTCGTTTTGTTACTTTCGTTAGTAACGCCTCAATTGTGCTCGACCATTGGTGGAAAAATAGTTGTGCTCTTAAGCTTTCTCGCATTCTTCTTAAATGTATGTTGGCTTTTATCTCTCCATTCATGATGGTTAACTCAAATCCAGATAAAATTATTATGTTGGCTCTTATAGTTTTCATGCGAGATGTGTTTGTTTTCCAAAGATTTTAATGGATTTACTGTGGGAATTTTGGTCATGTAACTCGCATTTTGAATCGGTATTCTTCCTGTTGGCATTTAAATGTTTCAATTGGCAATAATGTTCAACATTTTATTATGTTTGAAATATGTGGTTGTATATTCTTGGAGCGAAGGTGATATTACGACGATGTGGCAGTTGACAAATAGTTGTGGGTGAAGATGATTCGGTTTCACTCATTTCATATGATTATTTTTTAGGGTTTCCTCTGTAAATTAAAATATACAGTTGGGTCTTGTGACTGTCTCATAGCACCCTTACCATGGAGGATGCACAGTCTTACTTTTTCCACAGATTGGATGTTATGGGAGGCCTGTGTGTTTTAACTTGTTGTCATTTCGATGGAAAATAGTCGAGTTTTTCTTTGCCCACAACCCGCATTTAAAACCCTACACCTATATTCCTGCTTTAGGCCTCTTCTCCTTTTACAATATACACGCGAATGAATAAAAGGAAACCCAAATTCGAGTTTTTGTCGAGCTATTTGACCCACAGTCCATTTCGTGATCATTGTGGTGTATCCTTACTGCATATCCACACTTTTGAAGTCTCGCAGCCATTTTGTATTATCCTTTCCACTGTTTTAAAAGGTGATGGAGCTCTGTGTATTATCTTACAGTCGATCTAGGAAGTAAATATTGTGTCTTTGCTTGCAGCCATACTTTGAGGCTTGTGCCTTTTTGTCAGCCCCAAACCTTGTTTTCCCGTCCGATAATGTGAGCAAGTAAATAATATAAACCTAGTTTCAAAGACTGGTTTAACTGTTCGACGCAATAGTTGGAAAGATTGATGTCACCCACAAAATAGTCGCTCATTTTTTATTTACTTATGAGGTGATTTGGTTGACTTTGAATTTAGTAGGAATTTTATGGAAACAATGCTTACTAGAATCACATGGGGTTTCGAACCCGATTTGTTTGCAACTGTTATTGGAGGTTGTGATGTAAATGTTATATAACAGAGAGGTGATAGCTCTATGTTTCTCTTCCTCTTATGATGTTTGAAACATTTTGTATGATTATGATTGAGTTAAATTGTTTTGTAAACAATATCCTACATAAATTTATGATAGTTTAAAAGGATAAATGAAATTCGTTGTTTTAATAATCATATAAATTTCACTTGAGTTTTATATTGTGCAATTTAAAACAATTGTTGCCAGGTTGTGGATTCTGTGTATTGAAGTTTAAAAGAGTGCTATGACACAAAGAAAATTTGGTGTAAGTTTTGGAAATAAATGTGCATGACAAACAATGGATATTCAAATGATTTTGTAGATATTGGCATTGTTGATTTTAAAGTAAATAAATGTTATTTGTTGTAACTAAACAATAATCGCTAGTATTTTTTTTCATTGTTTCATTTTTCGCTCATTATACTCCCATAACATTCTTGATAACATTTATCCATCCCCGTACTTTTATCTTGAATATCATTTTTAAAGTAAAAAGATTAAAGAGGATTGGATAATGACTTTGGGTTGGAAATTGTGACATGTTGATATTATTTTTGGAAGAAAAAGACTTTGCATTGCTTGAACATTGTTCATTGTTGATTCCCATCCATGCTACCATTTTTTGTTCATTATATACCCCCTCATATTCCCGATGATGCTATCATTCCCTGTTTAGTTGTAGTTAATTATTAAATTGGATTTGGTGAGGTTGTGTTAAAGGATGGATTACATATGATTATGTTGTGAATGATAGAGCCAACAATTTGATTTTATTTAGGTAGAGTATTAGTGAATATATTGTTAAAAGTTTTCATATTCTAATTGGAATATTGCTTCAAGATGAGTTTGTTTAGAAGGGGCAGCAATGGGAGAGGTACAAATAGAGGTAGAGTAAACAATTGGCAAAGAGACCATAGAAGGCCATGATTCTCAATACATTTTAACACGGATCTGCAAGAACTAAATCAACTTTTCCAAGATAAGTTTTTCAATCTATTTGGCCAAGGAATTATGCAACTTAGGCCTAAGAGGCCTTCTTTCCAGCCACACCAAAATTAGTTAAGATAATTAATTTTAACAAAAGAACAGTAGTTGAACTACCATAACTTATTGAGAAAGAATAAAATCTCAATCAATCGAAGAGACAAAGTGGGAGGGAACATAAGGAGAACTTCTGATATAAGGTCTACTCTATAGTTGTGAGATACTTATTTTCTTCATTCATTTTGAGTTTACTAGAAAATAAACCATCTTGATGAAAACATGGTCTTATTGAAGACAACATTATTCAAAATTGAATCATATCTTTCAACAGTTTGTTTCTAAAGGTTATGATCTTTCTTTTACAGTCTGGGTGTTCTTGTTTGTTTATAGATTAGATTTCATGACTGATAAATGATATTTTCCAGAGTCAAGTGACATCACTTTTATGGAAAGTTGACCCATATATTTATCTTTAGTTTCTTTTGTTGTCAGAGTATTTTTGTATGGTGTCCATTGAAGACTTCTAAATCTGACTTTGGTCCCACCTTAGCATGGGTTTGTAAAGAGAACTTTTCTTTGTATCTCAGAATGAAATTAATATAAAAAATAGATTTTTGATTTTAGTTTCACATGCGTATCTTAATGATATTGTTCAAATTTTACTTTTATTCTCATCTTTTTTCCTATACACACTTGTGTATACCTTTTCTTTCTTTCTTTTGTACAATTACATATACCATATAAAATCAGCTTTAGGCCCTAGTACATATTACCTGTGGATTAAAATATTGTTTTGAATTAATGGCTATAAACGCCAGGTAACATTCCCAACTATATTTCCTTACCCTAGAAAGATTTGAAAATGCTTGAGTAAGGTTATTCATACTTTTTCCTCAACATTTATTTGACGACCATACTGAAGAGATCTTTCCATATCTCTCTGGTTGATTGTATCATGATTGTATTTTATTTTTTTGTTTTGTCTGGTTACTCTTCAGCTGATTTTTTTCCATGATAGTACCTGTTGCGAGACAACCCAATATTGGAAATGGTTTTGATGACCAGACCAACATTATATTGACTTTATTCAACACTATTTTAGAAAATACTAGTACTCGTGTTGAACTTGAATGCCCTTGGTAAGTAACTGAAAGAGACATAAATATTCGTGAACGTTGGGAAGCCAAGAAAGACAACCCAAAAATCAACAATAATGTTTCCTCTTACCTCTTTAATATTTTATTTCATGTCCTTTAATTCTCGTATTTCTCGAAGAAGAAAAGGATTGTCCCCTGAAGTTACCCCTATTTATGAAATAGGAAGGAGCAAAATCATCTTATGAACACAACAAAGTGCTCTTAGGAGAACTCTATCTGATTCTTCTAGTTCATCTTCATCACCGATACCTTTAACCTTCAATATGATGTCTTCGGGTAGTGGTAGTGGCACCGAAGGTTCCTCCTCCTCACAATCTTTTGCTTCATTTGTGATTGGTATTATCTATAGTCATCAAGTATGTATCTAATTTACTACCAATTGTTGGACACACCTACCACAATTAGAGGGGGGGTGAGGGTGAATGAGTGTGGGGCTCTTCTTACACAAAACTCATTAGTTAGCGATCACCATTAACACATTACTGATTGATGTTATTTATAACCAGTTAGATGTGAATATATATCAACAACATATATCAGCAATATATCATCAATAGTTCATCACCACAAGGAACACAAAGGACACAAGATGTATATACAATTTTTCTTTTTATTACGGACTACAATCCTTGGGGTTTATCAACAACAACTTAATAGAGTACAACTCTACAAGAGCACCAACTTTATAATGCAAGACTCAACTTACATCCTCAGCAGCAACTGAGATGAGGCAACAATCCTCCACATATATCAATGTCTCACAGGTACGCAAACTGTCAGTAGTGCAGCCTACATGTGTACTCGCCTTGGCTCACTACAGCCCATGTATGTACATGGTCAGTATATACAACAACCTGCATATACCTTTTGAGCTATTAGGGTTTATCCTTTTCATCACATACATAAATCCTTTGCAACTTCCAATCGCATTCTCTTTTGTCTCTCACTATCCAATATGACCCATAACTATCCACAACATATCCAAGCTCTCCAATAGATTACTCATGATCCACAACTAATGAATGCTAACTCAAAGATGTATAAGAAACTATTATACCATAGCAATCATATCACCACTGAGGCTCAAGATTACTTCTCACTCCATCAACCATCATAAACCACATCACAAAAACCATACAAAGAATTCCCTAAGTATTCACAACACAACAAGCAATAATATCCATCAAGACAATAATGTAACCATACCAGAGTCTCAGTGATAGATATGAGACCATAGAATGCTATTCTGGAACCTACTATAGTTTTCAACAGCCAATCATCAGCTCAAACACAAATCTCCATGATTTTATCCACTGTACGTGCCTTTTCCTCATATATCCCACATATGTACGTTCCCTGGCCCATTACAACCCACGTACACCTCAAAAACTAGAGTTTCTAAAACTCCAAGACTTTTGTCATCAAGATCTCCAATATTGCTGAAAATTTTATGCATCCATGATATCCTCCTCATGCTCTCTTTCTCAGAATAGATCTCCAGTCATGCTCAAGAGATCGATACCAAATATGATCTCACAAGAAGTTCTCACAAGAAGCTCTCCATCAATACTCCAATAGATATTCTCACAAGAAGCTTTCCATTGATCCAGACAAAAAAAGGATGTTTTGCAAGAGACCATTGCTATCTTATTTATGCTTTCGTCCTCTAGGTCACTTAACCTATTTCAAGGTCGCTTAACCCATTTCTAGGCCACTTAACCTATTTTCCTTATTTTAGGGTTAACCACTTTCCATGTTTAGAAAGTTCTCCAATACTTTATCATTTAAATATTCCTTCTTCATTTTGTCATCTCACTTAATCATTTAAATAATCTTCTTGAATTTGTCACTTTACTTTATCATTAAAATTATGATTTCTTATTTTAAGGCACTTTGACTCATTTGACCATGGTGGCCGCAAGCCTTCATATGGGGGTCCTTCAACTTCATAAGGCCATAACTCTCAAACAATGAGGAGTTATGTGACGTTCAACATACCAATAGAAATGGCATGACAAGCACTATCCATCTAGGATAGTTTCACCAATAAATGCATTGATCTTCATGTAATTATTCCACATACAAGAATGGGTCGTTTAACCGTACTTCAAAGATAACTCAACTGCAAAGTGTCTTCCCGTAAGGGATTTCAAAATAAGGGGACCACATTGGATTTCATCCATTTGTACAATTTATCAACCATGATAAGACTATAATGATTTATCTTGCATCAATCCAACACTGCATCATATACCAATGAAACCATATTGATCCATATTCATCTATGCATTATGTATCAATGATAACGCATTGATCCATCTTCATCAATATACTTAGATCAAAAATTTGACCTTTGAAATCATTCAATCATTTTTTGGAATGAATCAAACAATCAATCACTTGACATCAATCAATCACACTTTTGGCATCAATGACAACATGATCCAACAATCTCCCCCTTTGGCATTGATGGCAATACCAGCATTGATCTCAACACCAATTACCAATTATTCATTTCAACATGTAGATAAGGCATGCTCTACATCAATAGTCAAAGTGACTATTTATCCCCATCAATAATCATCAATCACATCAATGTGATTATATATCCCCCTTTGACATCAATGGCAAAGGGCCTTCTCCCCTTTGGGATTGCTCCCCCTGCTTGAATGCCTTTGATCTTCCTCTGAATAATCTCTCCCATTTTGAACAAGGGATATCACTCTAATGTAATGTTGAAGATACATCGCTCATACTCACCCTATGACCATCACTCCCCCTCGAATTGTGCCTCTGTTCTCTTTCTTCAAATATAGGGCTCTTTCTCAAGTATTTATCTTTGCATCTGATAAACCTCTCCTCTTGGAATCATGGGAAGAAGAATAACTCCCCCTATGGGAAAGTCTCCCCTATATTCTCTACAAGATGGACAATGTGCTACCATATAATGATCCTTGGACCTATTTATGCATCCAACTCATGATATACCAAACATCATGAAGCAAAAGATATGTCAAAAATAGAGAATCATGAGAAAAATATCAACTAGGTACTTCCTGTAGCAAAATGTGTGCTCATGATGCACAACACCTATGTACATCAACCATGTACATCAATACCATACAATGTGCCAAAATATATCATCCATGGAATGTATCAATCATATGCCTCTATCAACATGCTAGCATGTGCATCTACCAATATGCCAACCATGTGCATCAACCAATATGTCAACCTGTGCATATACCAACATGCCAAAGTGTCATATCACTCATGATATGTCTCCATCATGAACCAAGTACCATAACCATGTATATCAAACAAATACTAATTTGTTGTGCTAATCAAGTAACACTAATGGTGTAGTTTCATCAAGAATATGCCATCTATGAGTGTACCAAAAATGTATATCCCATGTACCAATACTACAAAATGATGAATCCCATACATGTATGCCAAATCCTCTATAAAACATGTGCCAATTAAACTGCTAGTAGGTGCCTCTACCAATGCACTAGAAATGTACCAATCATGCAACAACTATAGATCATCAATGATGTACAACATGATCACCTCATCAATCTTACCAACCACATGTCCCAATGTGTATCCCATCCATATGCCAAA
>ML790750.1:220171-243747 GCA_009831015.1 Picea engelmannii | reverse complement strand
AGAAATGTACCAATCATGCAACAACTATAGATCATCAATGATGTACAACATGATCACCTCATCAATCTTACCAACCACATGTCCCAATGTGTATCCCATCCATATGCCAAATGCATGCATCAAGTTTTCGATCAAGTAAGCTTCCAATAATACATCATCAAGATATATCACATAACCAAGGTTCCATAACTTCACTGTTATAACCAGCATTGTTCTTCAACAGAAAATGCATCAATCCATACTCATGGGTTAATGCCATGCACCCACGATTTTATTTTACATATTCACCTTACATAATCCAATATAAAATCATGAGAACCTACAAAAAATAGTGTCAGAACCTACAATAAACAATTTCATACCCTGCATCACAGAGTTATACCATCACATCAAGCTGCAACCCCTATGCATAGCCCTTTTCCTTCGGCTTCACCACATATATGTGTCCTGCTCCACAGACAACTCACATATGTATGTGACCTATTCAAGGTCAACCTATGTATGTACGCGATTTTTACCACTGTATCCTACATATGCCTTAGTAGATGACACACTTGAGCTTCCCTTCAGTCTTTCATTTTGTTCTGGTTGCTCTGTCTTCTTCACCCACTTTTGTAGATGTCCCTGCTCCTCAGAAATTGAGATCTGAGCATCCGTATTTTCAAAGATGTCTCCCTTCCTTACCTCATTCCTTCTTGTAGCCATGCTATTTGAAGTCCTCATCATGGACTTTCTTCTTGTGTTCCAACACTCTTAGGATTTGTGGCCAAATCCATTGTAGATGTAGCATCTCATGGAATTACATTGAATAGAAATGTGTCCTACTTGATCACATCTCCAACACCTTATGGTGTTATAAAATATTCCTTTATATCTTCTTTCATAAGATCTACATTCAAAATCTTTGTGACCATATTCATTACATGAATAAAAATGCCCATGAAAAATACTTTCATACCTTTGCTTTCGTGTCCCAAAGATAGCTTCTTGATGTCTTCCTTTCTTTGTTCTTTTGAAATTTTCTTTGCCTTGTGTAGATGGTTGCTTTGCAACATTGTCTTCCTTCTTTGATGGACTTACCTCATGCATCTTTGAGGTTCTTGCTTTAGCATGTGTAGCTTCTTCTTTGTATCCAAGACCTAGTTTATCATATGGTGATCTTTGACTTTTCAAGATCTCATCCAAGATATGTGATCTATTCAAGAATTTGTTTGACTTCTCTACCTTATTTCTAACGTCAACAACTTCAGCTTCTAACTTATCACATGACTCTTCCTTTTCATTAATTTGATTCTTCAACAGTTCTTCTACCCTTTTGGCTTCTTCAATTTGGGTCTTGAGATGGACAATAGTTTCAAAACTTTTTCTAATCTCATCATCTACCTTCATATCTTATTTTTCATTCTTTAGTCTTCTAATTTCTTCTTCCTTGTATTCTCATCGATTCTTATTGATATCTTCTTGTTCTTTGAGCATTCCCTTTAACTTCAAGATGTGCCTTTGACTCCTCCTAATGAACTTCTTAGCGTTATCTCAAAGATAGTTATAGTGTGTATAATAATGATCACTGCTATATCTATATAAACCCTCTTCAACTTATTTTTGAAGTTCTAATGGATCTTCTTCTATTCTTTCCATGGGATAACTACCATCAAACTTTAGACCAACTGTTTCTAGATCTTCTTCTTCACTTGAGAAATATTCAACATCATCACATTTTGAATCATTGCAATCAAGAGTCTTTGGATATTCTTTACCTTCATTTTTTAGATCGTCCTTTATGCTATCTTCACTTGAAATTTTTCCAAGATCACATTTTGAAATAATACAATCAAGGGGTTTTGATGATTCTTTACCTTTGATAATCTTCATGGAGTGGTCTTCAATATCTTCCTCCTTCTTCTTGCTTTGATATGTCTCCTCTAGCTTTAGCCATAGATCCTTGGTAGAAGTGCATTGTCCCATGCTATCTTTGATAGGGCTTGAAACAAAGACCAAATGCTTAAAAAGACAAGAAAGGAAGATTTGTGCAACATAAACAAGAACTCATATGCATCATAATAATTCAATACACGAGAAAGTTTAGGGCCCAATACTTCTTTATATAAATTCCTATGGAAAACATCATCCAACATCACTCTTGTTTACAATCTCTATTGAAGCACTAGATAATCCTGCAGAACCCATCACAGATTCACGGTCATATAGTGAAAACAACATAAATATCCATGGGGACTATTACTGATCCGAAAAGATCTTTTAATGACTATGGTTGAGTTATTTTGTATGAGTTATTTTACCATTTACGAAACTTATGAAAGAGGAAGAACTAATGAGGAAACATAGCAACCATAAGAGCATATATAGATATGGAAATAAGCATAAATAAACAACAAACCATAAACAATAAAGTTGATAATTGAGTTCATCAATCTCGCCTACGTCTCTGGGCCTTTGTCTCAATGGGTGAGGCTTTCTTATTTCTGTTCAAAGCTTCAAATGTACATCTTAAATGTACAAATGGATTACAAAAATGAGCTAGATGTGTTCTTCTAGATCTCAAGAACCCATCAAAATTGACGACACAAAAAAAAGATGATCGAAGTTCCCAGAAATGGCCTGCAAAGGTGCTCTCCTCAACAGCTTCCCTACATAAAAATGGCTTTGCCTCAACAATTCTTCATCATTTTGTTGTTCTGCACCTCCCTTGGGCTGCCAAGAACCTTTGGTTTATATAGATTTCAAGTTGGTAACATGCTCCCAAATTCCTCTCAAGATCTGGCCTAAAAAAGGGCTCCAGATCCTCCAATAATGGCCAAAATCTCACAAAACAGGTTGAAATGACCATAAAAATCTTATTATAAGGTTTAAAAACCCACTTTTGCAAATAATAAGGGCACAACCCCCAAATTCTCGAGCTCCTGGTCATGTGGGAGCCCTCCATGTGGCCTTGGCTAGTGTTGGTGCGCCAACCCCTCCGCTTGTGGGTCCTGGTAATATGTTGCATGGCCATATGGTCACAGTCTTAAGCTCCACGCACCCCAAGCTATTAGCCTAACCCCTGGTCGTGGCCTTTGGTTACGCACCCAGGACTGGGCCACGTGTCCAACGATGACTTGTCCAACTATCCCTGCCCAGTCAGTGCCACTGTACCTGCCACATCATTGTATGATCCTCTGAACTGTACAGTTAGCTGCCACATCAGCACTTTATAGACTGTCTTAACTATACAGTCAACATTTTTTTTGCCTGTTTGATGAAACGAACAAGCCATGATATCTTTCACATACGGTGTCTATTTGAATCCATTCAAGTTGTGTTGGGTTTGTATCAACGAGGCCTAGGCACACATCCATTTTGAAGAGATTTCGAGCAATTTTATTTTTAGGCCTTCTTGGACCCATTTTGGCTCCAGGATCCATTCTAGATCACACCTCCCCACTAAAGACCTTTTGGTCCTCCAAAAGGCTACAAAATTGACCTTACTCATTACATACTCATAAGGATAAAACAAAACACTATGTTGTACAAAAATATGTTATAAAAGATCATCATTTCAACATGTGTGATTACATTAATGGAAGCAAAATACAATGAATATGTGACATCCACTTCTAGGAAAACCAAGTGAATGGTTTATTTTATTCATGTTGTTCCTCTTGCTTCACTGGTACTACTTCTTCATTTGTGAGTACATGCACAATATTTTTTTCCTTCTTTGGACGAAGCTCCGGATTAAGCTTCCAACATTTAGCCTTTTGATGTCCACCCTTGTTCCAATAAGTGTGGTTTTTTGACATCCAAATTTGTTTTCCCTTCTCTTTCTTTCGTTGTGAAGTTGAGTCTTTATGTCGTGTCTCCTTCCTGGTCAACATAAATTTCGTATACAAATATTGTCTCTTCCAACACTTGGCCACACAATGTGTAGGTGAATGACAAAATGTACAAGGATACATATTCCATAAGTTTTGGATTACATGATTATGATTTTTATAATCAAAAAGAGATTTGGAACAACCATGAGCATTATACCTTTCTTTCTTTTCTTCACTTTTCTTTGGATATGACTTGCATTCACTATCACCATCATGGATTGATACACCATCACCTTTCGTGAATTGTTCCCATAATGACTTAAGCTGGTCATTTGAATCATCACTTGCTTCCAATGTTTTAGAGAATTCTCCAATCTCCTCTTCGCCATATCCCAATCCTAAATAACGAGGTCTTTCCACAACCTCTATGGAATTAATGATACCTTGGCCATGAATTCCAAGGACCTTTCCTTCATAACCCATATTGGTTAGCAATTTCAAACCTATACCTCTTGTATGTTTTTCAAATGCACCAAAAGAACCATCTGGATGGGAACAATGTGAAATTGATGAATAACTTCCACTGCATACCTCAGAGATTTTTTTTGAATTATGTGTAGAAGGAGTTCCGGGTCATATGGCATGTTTATATGGGATCTCACCGAATGTATAACCCTTGTGCCAACAATATTAAGGAGTAGGCCATGGTCATATGGTAGAGGTTGTATGTTGTGCTCCGGGGGCTGGGGCTAGGCCCCAACCCTTTAATCCTCCTGAATAAACCTCCACCAAGCTTAAATATAAACTTCCCACTATAATTAACAAGGAATAAAGTGGGTGGGATGGTATACCAGCCCTGCCAAAGCACTCGTTGCCCAAACCGTAGGTCATGGGTTCGACTCCCATAGATCACATAAAAAATTTCCCAACAATCAACCAATGAATGGGTTCCATGTGGCAACCCATGACTGGGCCATGTTGCACCTTTACATTTTCCAAATAAATGCCATGTGTACAATGATGATTCATCCAGTTGTCCCTTCTCAATCAGCACCACTGTACATGCCACATCATTGTACGATTGTATGAACTGTACAGTCAACTTCCACATCAGCATTGTACGGATTGTACAGTGAACATTTTTTTTGCCTATTTGATGAAATGAACAGACCATGATATATTTCACATACAGTGTCTATTTCATCTCGTTCAAGTTGCATTGGGTTCTTATCGATGAGGCATGTGCACACATCTATTTTGAAGAGATTCTAATAACTTTGATTTTTAGGCCTTCCAGGACCCAATTTGGCTCCGGGATCCATTCTGGATCAATTACAATATGAAAACCTGGCTCAATTCTATAGGCTAAAAAAAGTAACAACGATCTCAATGATTAATGGGAATAGTAAAAATAACAACAACCAATAATTCTCAATTAATCAACAACAACTCTCAACACTCAACCCATACCTTTCCCATTACATACCTTCCTTCTTTATATATTTTCCTTCACCTACATATTAAGTTATTTATTTCCAAGTCTTCTACTACTTTTTGGCTATGTCTATTTTTGTTTGGTTTTCTTGCCAGTTTTCTAACTGCTTGTCCAACTAGCGCATGATGCTTTTCTATTATTTCACTTTTAGTTATCTCGTCGTTCCTCTAATTGATTTCTCGTTACTTCGTCTCCCAGCTACCATGTGGCGCATTAAAAAAACTTTGGAATTTCCAAAAGCAGAGAGCCCAACAGGCTCTAACCACAACTATTGACTCGTTTTGAGTCAACCCTCTTCCTCCTTGCTTATGATTCCTTCAACTTCCTTGTGTAGTATTCATTCAAATAGTGCAACTGTATAAAATCTCTTTTTACATTGTTATCCAGATTTACAGATCTAGAAGTTTTAGCTACTGATTTTTTATTTCTCAATAGATCCAACGAGAAATTGATTGTTTTGGTGCTATTTATTAATAGATCTAATTGATTTTGAGCTGGTGGTGAGCATATTTTCCTATATCTATGTGTTTTTCAGTTGGTTGACAGTAGGTATGGGTCTTATTGGATTTGTGGTGAGCATATTTTCTTCGATCTATGTGTTTTTGGGCTCTTTGTGGGTAGATTTATTACAAATATGTTATTTTTTCATCATATTATTATGTTCTTAGGTTATTTTTAATCTTCACCCATGGAATCTTTATCCAACATCATGTTGGAAGGGAGTTGGAGGTTGACAGTTAAGAACTACAACACATGGAAGCAACATATGTTAACCATTTTTAAGTATAGTTGTTTGGCAAATATTGTACTTGGTAAACATGACCTATGATTTGGGTAAAGACTAGGATAAGTTTGATGAGAAAGAAAAAAAAAGGTTGTGATGTTGATTAAGTTGTCAGCAACATGTGAGATGCTTATAGAGGTCCATACAGGTAAGACTTCTTTGGCAATTTGGAAACATTTGAAAGATTTGCATGAGACATTGAACAAAGGAAGAGTCTTGTTTGTGAAGAACATGTTGTTTTCGATGATGATGGATGGTCATGCATCCCTCTAGGAGCATTTTCTCAATATCAAAGATATATGAGAATAGTTTATGGCCATTGGTCAGGAGATGGAGGAAAAAGACATGGTGGTAATCCCACTGTAAATTTTACCATGTGCTTATGAGCACGTTATTGATACCTTGAACATCACTTCTATGAATTTTGGCCTAAAATTTGATGAACGTTGAAATAAGCTCTTATAGAAGGACTGATGGAAGAAACAATTTAGTAGTAGTAGTGAGATAGAGGGTTTCTTTATTGCCAAATTAAATGGAAAAGGAAAATGGGCCAAGAAAAAAGGACAAAGCAATTGTGAGGATGTCATCAAGGATCAAAAGACCATCAAATTCCATTACTATTGCAAGGAGGGCCATATGAAGAAGCATTGTAGATAGATGTTGGTTGACCAGAAAACCAACTAGGGAGGGCCTCAACAATAGGCTAATGTCACAGAGCATATATAGGTGAATGATTCAACCTTCTATGCATTTATGGCCATGACACAAGCATAACAACTTAGGTCATCTACCTGGTGTTAAATTTTTAATGATTTCTCAAGCACATTTAGTTTCTTTTCAATTTAGTATGAACTTGAACCATAAACAATGTAGTAACAAAATAGTTGTAGGAACCAAGATCACAAGAAGACTAATCATGCAAAAGACACAAGAAGTTATCCTGGGAAAACCCTTCTCAAACAAGTGAAACACCCAATAGTCCTTTGCTATAGAGTCAAGATAAGATCACCCTCACACCATAAACCCTAGCGCACATAAGAGGGTGCTCTATGACCAAGAAATCTAGAGCATAAGAAGAAGTGAGCACTAAATTTCAGATCTCCACAATGTGTTATGAGAGAATGAGAGATGGTCCACAATAGGTATGTATCTCTCTTATAAATACATGACCTAACTCATCAAATAGATGTGTCTATTGGTACAATAAAGCCGACTTGTACAACTCAATAATATAATTAATCTTTTACACAATATTAATTATCTTTACACAGTAGGGATGACTTGTACCCTTCACAATATAAATTAGGATTTCACAATAATCCTACTCTTAGACAATATAGCAAGGGATATCCCAAACATCCTCTAGTGCTTTGCCACTAGGGACAAGTCCACATGTGCTCAACCACAAGGGATGTCACCCTCAACAGATCAACGCAACTAAATCCATAGGAGTACGAAGTGGAGAGCCATCTCAAGTCAACTGAACTAAGTCCATAGGAGTACGACAAGAGACCATCTCAAGATATCTCAACCCAGTCTCGAGGAGCACAACAAGAGACCAACATAAGCCATCTCAACTCAGTTGAGAGGAGTATGACTCACCTATCACATAGAAATTCTCACGGATCATCTCAACTTAGTCCAGAGGAGGATGATCTAGAGAATGTCTCATGAATATGAAATCATAAAAACTTGGTTCATTGATTCATGTGCATTAATTCATTTCACCAATAGGTAGGAATGGTTGATTGAGTACACACCTTGTTCCTCCAAGGATTCGGTGGTAGGGAGGAGTATACAGTCATTCGCAAAGGAAAGATGCATATTTCTTTTGGAGGAAATATGATAATGTTCATAAATGTATACTACATGTTAGGTATGGAACTTAATCTACTTTCAATTAGTTAGATTATCCAGTACAACCCATGTAACACCCCAGGTTTTGAACCCCCATTTTCTTAATGTATTGTTACAATTCTGAGAGGTCTGAGTGCCCAAACAATTATTAACAGGCCAGTATGCCCAAGAAATGTAATCTTTTGACCATTATTAATAATAAACACATCGCTCACTGCTATATGGACAAGGAATATAGTTATAGGGAGATATGATTCCACAAGAGAGGGGGATGAGGGGCTAAGTGTTTATTCTTATTCTAATTACCCTTTTGTATAAGGGTGGGGGAACAGTTACGTGAGCTTCTTGGGGAATGCCAAGAGGTTATTGATTCCTCACGCAGTTACTTAAACCCACCTATGGTCTAATGGGGGGTTTGAATGATGGTTTGTTCACTAATTTCTTGTGCATCCATTCACATCCCTCATGCCTTTCCATGCATTCTCTTGCCCATTCATTGATCCATCCTCATTTGTGTCTCGTCTTGGGAAATGGAACCGAATTTTTGAAGAATTAGCCACAATATAGTTGGTTGTACTAGTCACTGGTGCAATCCAACCATGACATGAGGCTTGTATGTCTGAGATGTGTTGGCTTGTGCCCTGTTTTTCTAAAAATTGCGAGTCTTGAGAGTTCCAAAATCGATTTTTTTGACCAACTGTGCTGGAGGCCCATAAAATAAAGGAGAAGGACTGCCTGAGGGACTATGTTACAGAGAAGGGTGGAGGTCCATTCTCTTGGGCGGTACATGCTGGGTAGAAGAGAGCTCGATACTTTGGATTGTTGTGGAAGTTGGGAAGCCTATGAGAGATTGAGAGATGATTGGTTTGGGAACCCAGGTACACTCTAGAACTGTCCTTGTGGATTCATAGCCCTAGCTCGAGGGTGAAATTACTGTTGTGATTTGGAGTAGTGGTGTCTACGTGTTGTTGGGAAAAACACCCTACGGACTAGCAAACTAGGGTCAGACTTGCATGCAGATTTTGACCAAATAGAAACTACTTTTTTACCTACAACCCAAGATTTAAACCCCTTTTTCACATTAAATTTATGGAAAAGGACCACCAACCTTATTACCGGCGTTCGATGTAGACCGTCAATTGCTCTTCGATTACTTGCTTGAGTTGCTCCTTCCACAGATGACCTGCACTCAAGACAAACAACAACTATGCATGCATGTTACTTCTATACTCAAAGGTTAGAAATAAAGCATAAATTAATCAAACCATAGACAATTCATGCATTGGGATGGGAAAAGTATTCTTTTTATTAATGAAAGTGAATCAACTTACAAAAAAGCTAAGACCAGCCACCTCTCCTTGAACCTAATCCTGGGCTCCTCTTCTTCTATCCTTCAACTGCTTTGCATTAAATCTCCTTTGGCATGAGGAAAGGCTAAAGGGTTGGGACAATGGATTACGTAAATGGGCAGAGTTTATTCGCTATATTTTTTCCTCCTCCAAATGGTACCCCTACCCCTTCTTTTATAGGCTAAAAGGAGCTAGGGTTTTGGACAAACCCTCGGCCATGCATGGCCGGGAGTTTTAGTTAACTGACCCATAGCTTTTTGTTCTGTTGACAACTTTCCTTTTTTCATGCTTTGTTAAGTACACGCGGGCTGTTGTGAGTCATCCAGCGTGCACACGTGTGCAGTAATGGGTTAGGGCACGTGGGCCTTGACATAAGAGGATTTTCAAAGAGTTGTTTAGTAGAGTTTTAGCAAGGAAGGGATATGCATTGGCCTGATGCTAGGTAATCATGTGTGGTGCAATTTAGGATTATAACAAATGCCCCCTAATGTGTGAGGTCAGAAGAACATCTGATGGCTGAAATACATTACCAATATTTACTGATGTGCCGAATGATTGAGCCCAAGGATCAGGAACCAGGAGGTGCCATATGCAAAATAACAAATGTCTCACCGAGGCAGGCATACCCATGCTTGGGATAAAATAGAACCATAGATATGAATCAAATACACTAGAGATCCATGTCAAATAACTATAAAGAGTAGCCACGAATAATACACAACAGAGCTACATCTCGAAATCAGAAAGATATACATATAGAGTATCCATCTTCCAAAAGTTGATTCGGCCTGATGGCTGGACTTTAGATCTTGAGAAACAACTTCAAAAACTTCTTAAACTCATGTAGGAGTGTAATATGAGTGTATGACTGCACTAACCAAAGGTCTTTGATGGCTCGTCGGTTATGGACTTGATAATCTTGATGATCGGACTGGAGGCTTCAGTGATTTCAAACAAGGACTTGATTGGACGTTCAAGATGGTTGGGTATGCAGACAAGAGACACATTGCAGAGGGTCTGACTCAAGCTTAGTGACAAACTTCCCTTGGACAATATCATGACAAGCGATGAGACTCAGGCAACATATATGTTAATCATAAGTCTACGAAGCAGGAGGCAACACAAACTCTCCATATGTTTGGAAGAATAACCAAACGGTGGAGGACACAACTCTATATAGCGAGAAAAGATTCCTAAGGTCATACTACATCCCATAGTCTAATGATCAAATGGACAGATGTGCTTTATCCAAGGGCGACTCATTATGCTGCCAATAAAGAAAATACTTTTCCCATCCTCTTTTTGGGGTATATTTGATTTTTTTGTTCTTTTCGATAATTTTGAAAAAAGAATAAAGGAATATTACGTTACAATGGAGGAACGAGTACTGCAAACATACAAGCTCAAGGCACAAGGACAAGACTAATGTTTTTGTAAAATGATACTCGGAAAAAATCCTCCAGTGGCTAAAGGTGTTAAGACGCAGAAGCAAACTGCCACAAGGCTGGTGGATAAGGTATGCAAATGTGGTTGATAGAACACACAATGGTAACATCCTTTGATGTAAGTTTAACGATCCCAGAGAAGGCAAGCTCGGTGGCTTTTCATATTTAAAGAGTCTAAAAAAACATAAAAGGAGACTCCGCTGGGGTACCTTTTTCGACAATAGTCTAGTCGGTTCGAAAAATGGATAAACTAGCACCGATTAGACGTCAATTCAAAACCATTTTAACGAGTGTGACAAGGACAAGATCACTCGGCTATTTTTTCACTTTTAATTAGTCTGAAAAAAGCTTAACTATGGACTTCATCAGGAATATTATTCTAGACCAATTTAACAAGTGTGAAAGAATAAGGTCACTCGACGATCTTTTCAATATTAGGGAGTCTGAAAAGAGCTTAAATATGGACTCCATGGGGGTTTATTTTTTGTAAGTTTAGTCCCTCAGGCCCGAAAAAGGAATAAAATTATACCTGAGAGTACTCTTCTAAAGAATGGGAATTTGATAGAGTATACCTTTGTTCATACAGTTGACTGTCCAGACAGAAAAAGGGGTAAACTACCACCAGACAGACGTGACTTCAAATTTTAGTTTAATGAGCATGAAATGCCACAAGATCGCTCGATAATCTTTTCATTTTTAGAGGGTTTGAAAAGGGCTTAAAAGGAGACCCGTTTAAGGAATGTTCTTCTGGACCAATTTAACGAGTGTGAAGAAACAAGGTCACTCGGAAATCTTTTCATCTTTAAGGAGTCTGAAAAGGGCTTAAAGAAGACTCCATAATGGTTACTTTTCTCAGTTAATCCGGACAAGATTGAAAATCATAAATGCAATCTCGCCGGATGTTGCTTTCGGATCTCAAAGCGATCTTGAAAAACAACAAAGTTAGCTCATGATAGACTCTTTGTGGGTCGATGCCTAGCATCTCCACGGGGGAGCTGTATGCTCCGATGAAAACATTGTCTATGACGCCAAGGGTTCTGGAGATATTGATAGGTATCGTTTCAGTAATGGTTGCTATATTACCCTCAGCATAAACCTTGTGTGTAGCTAAGGGATTAGTATGAAAAGACCTATCTCCAGTCATAGTCCTAGTGAATTCTCTTGCTTTGATTCAGCTTAAATTTGGGGGGGAATATGATTTGTGATGAAGGTCCTCCCAAGGTTTGTCTGAACTAGTCATTTCTTTGATTACTGCTTCATCAGAAGGAAATACTAAGTCTAACGAATCGACGTTAGCAAGAGAACCCTAAGCCCAAATAGGCTCTAGAAGTGGATCTAACTCTTGTGCAGGAGTCGGATCAGGGTTAGCTAAAGCTTGCTGGACTAAAGAGTATGCTACCTTAGTGGTAGACAAGGGCATGGACATGCCTGGGTGACCTGTCTCATCCATCATGGCTGATGGGGAAGGAAGAATCCAAGGATCCTCAAAGTAAGTCGTGTGGAACGATGAAACTTGAAAAATCTCAACCTTATGGTGATTAGATATAAAATTGATATCGTTGTCAGGAGGTGGGTAATCGAAGGTACCCATCAAGGATGGGGAAAAACCAACTCTTACTTTAACGACACCTAGTTGAGGATTATCAATCATTGGGACTGTGGATGCCCCCAAATCTGGGTCAGGTCTGGAGAAAGACAGTTTATCAATGGTCACTATCTGACCCTCGTGTGGAAATAAAAAGACTCGAAATTTTTTAGCAACCATAGCTTGCATAGCATAATTCCAACTCCATCCTAACAAGAGATTATAGTCAAGGGGAGCATCGACTACCTCTACTTCAACACACATAGTTTTCCCTCCTAACTGCAAAGGGAAAGAAGGAATGATGCCATGTGGTCAGAATGAACGACCATCAAAAGCATTGAGGAGAGTAGGTGATGGAGACAAAACGGGTTGGCCAATGGCCTTCCAACATGCTAATGACATAATACATGTCGAGGCACCCTCGTCGACCACCGTGTGGAAGATATTCCATGTAAAAAAATTTGTGGGATGAGCCACTACTATCTAAAATGCTACGTGGTAAGGCAGATGAGTTTTTAAGTCGGTTGTATCTAACATGATGGTACCCGGATTACAAGTCTCAGTAGAGCCCAAAATGGTTAACAAGGCTTTCCTCTGAGCAGGGCAGCTTTGAAGGACCTCCAAAGAAGACATCGCACAAGGGGTTTGTGATAAATCCTCCACCACAGAGTAATTCTGGGTGGCCCTTTCATTTGGGTTGTGAGAATATTTTTTAAATGCACCCTTTGGAATGCATGTCATTGTTTCTCCCAACGTCTTCTCAATCTGTAGAGGAAGAGAGGCGAGATCAACTTCTTTACCTTCCTCAGAAGCGCTTGGTTTACTATAGTCGTGTTCTCTAGTTGTTATGAAAGCATCACTCCTAACCATGTATACGTTCGTGGATGAGGGATTGTTTGGAGGAGGGCAGGTTTCTTGGTTGCCCCCTTCTGTGGTTGTAGAGGCTTGAGTTAAATTTTTCCCATGTTTAAAGGGATTAGTCAACACTGCCTGTTGTTTCTATGTGACAAACTTTTGGGCCTATGCAAGTCGAGGACAAATATGGGTCGGGTGGTCTTCCGTGCACAAGTTGCACGGATACCTCACCTTCTATTTTTGCATGTTGTCCCCACTAGCATTATCAGTGGGTTTTTTATCCCCCTTACCCTTCTTTCGTTATTTTTTCTTCCCTTCAGGCTGTTGGGTGGCCTTTGGGTTAGTCAACTGCAGGGAGTGTACTTCCGACATTTGGGTAGGGGGAGCAGCCAAAGAAGTAGTTTGGCTAGCTGTTGTGTATTGTATGGATAACTGTTGCAAGTGTTTGGTCAATTTCTGAGTGGGCTTAGTTTGTGCTGAACCAACAATACCATCGGCGTGTGGTCTAGCTCTCTATCTAGTTTTATCTAGTATCGAATGTAGCGCATATGGCAAGATGTTGTACAATAAACCAGACTGAGAATAGATGAGCTCAAACTGTTGAGCCCTCATGATGGAATCTTATTCGGAGAAAACTTTGGATGTTGTGACATCTTTGGATAACTATGGGACCAAATACTTAAGGAACCACTCAAGAAGGAATGCTAGTGGGACTGGTACTTTGATTAGATTCTTCTGATATCTCCATTCTCGGATATGATCAAAGATATGGTCTGTTGTTGTCTGTTCGAAATTGGCGAGCAACTATGTGTTAGTGTCATATCTCATAGATAACTGGAAATGGTTAAGGAAGGCCATCACCAGTTCGACAAAAGAAGATTATCTTGAGAGATCGAGCTTGATGTACCATTTCGCGACACTCTCTATAAGAGTACGTTGAAACAATTGCAACTGTACGGAGTCATCTTTCAATGAGTTAGATGAACACCAAAGATGGAAGGTAGTCACATGATCACCTAGATATTCATTACACTTGGTCTTGAACTTTGGAATGTCCAAAGGAAAATTCGTTGGCATAGGATGCCAATGTGGATCGTGACAAATAGGATCATTTAACAACCTTGTCAAATCTGGCAAGTGTAACGTCGCCAAGAATGGTAGTTTGGGTTGCTGCTAATAACCTAGGAAAAAGGGTCCTGGAGTTTGACTGGCACCAGGTTGCCAGGAACAGTTTGGCTGTTGGCTCAGATTCTGGTAGAAACCATGGCCCTGACTAGCGGAAGGATTTTTTATCTGTGGAGACATCATCGGCTGATTTCCCATAAAGGACATAGAGTGTTGGGCATGCATCATGTTCGAAGGACTTTGGGAAGGATTACCCCATGCCGGTCCTGATGGGAGAAGCATAGAATTCTATCCAGGGTTCCATTGACTGTGGAAAGAATTACCCCAGAATGGCATTCCAGAGGAGGGAACAGATCCTTGTCCTATGTTCCAAGGTCCTGCTATGTGTGCCCCCTATGTAGGAATTGTACCCTGTGTAGGAGTAGATTGTCCAAAAATGGGGTTTCCACCAAACGGAAAAGAGGCTGATGAGAATGTGTTGTTACCAAACGTCCCGTTCCAAGAAAATGATGTCAAACCTACCGGCATACTTTGCGCAGGTGTTCCTTGACTCCCTGCTCCAAATAAACTAGTGTGTATAGGCTTCCTGGTGGACTACTGATGCAGATCACCAAGTGAAGGGGATGAAGGAGGGATATGACCTCCTGCATAAGGAAAAGTGTTAAAAGGGATAGGAGTTCCCCCAAGGTGACCTTGAAGAGAAGCGTTAGAGCTCCCTGCCCCTAGACCTAAAGTCTGTAAAGTGGACTAGGTTAGTGCAGGACTTGTACCCAAACTAGGCATACCGTATGAAAATGGAGGGCCTATCGCACTAGGTGTGAAGGGGTTTGTGGACGTCGCCATAGATGGGTTCGGTCCACTATGCGACATAGTTGCGGCCGAGACCATGGTGGCTCGGACCGACGATGGTAGGTTAGGATATGACTGTCTTGTGGTAGCAACAGTGGTGGGAATTGAAGAATTCCCATAAGAAGTAACAACATTTGTTTCCATAGCTATGTAAGGCATTGTCTAGAGTTCATGAAATTGGATTGGTACAATAAACGGTGCCAAGATATTAGTGGTTGGGGTTTCAATCGAGCCAAGAGCGACTGCTTCAAGGTTCAAAATAGTTAATTTCTTCGGGAGTTGTTCGGGCACAAAAGTTTGTAACCTGGTGGCTTCAAAAGACCCTTGTTGGTCTAGCTTCCGCCTTAATGGTGGCAGGGGTAGCCCCAATGTAACCGGAGGCAAGCCAAGAAGCCTTCATGACCGGTGGAGCTCAGGATCCTCCACTGTGTGAGAAGATCCAAGACACGCTAAGGTATTCTAAACGTTCAAAAGTAACACACACTAAAAAGAAGCCCCTAAGAGATAAGTCAAGCAATCACTAAACTATTTGGAAGAATAGTTACAACAACCAACACTAGAGCAACTTACCGGTGTAAGTGCAACTCAAACATGGAAGCACCCTCTGGGTATACTCTGCAAAGCATGGCCCGATGTCTATCCTAGGTACCGCGGTATACCCCCGTAGTCACCTCTGTATGTCCCTAAAAATATTGGCAACTAGGTTGCCAACACACGAGCAGTCACCAGGAGGGTACAGTCGAAAGTCGGGTAGACCACAATGAGTAGGGTATCAAGCCTGAAACCTGTCAAGGGTATCAAGAGAAAATGGTCCGGAAGACAACTGAGGAAAAACACCCTATGGTCTAGCAAACTAGGGTTAGACTTGCATGCATATTTTGACCGAATAGAAACTACTTTTTTACCTACAACCCAAGATTTAAACCCCATTTTCATAGTAAATGCATGGAAAATGACCACCAACCTTATTACCCATGTTCGATGTAGATCCTCCATTGCTCTTCGATTACTTGCTTGCGCTGCTCCTTCCACAAATGACCTGCACTCAAGACAAACAACAACTATGCATGCATGCTACTTCTATACTCAAAGGTTAGAAATCAAGCATAAATTAATCAAACCATAGACAATTCTTGCATTGGGACAGGAAAAGTGTTCTTTTTATTACTGAAAGTGAATCAACGTACAAAAAAGCTAAGACCGGCCACTGCTCCTTAAACCTGATCTTGGGCTCCTCTTCTTCTGTCCTTCAACTGCTTTGCGTTAAATCTCCTTTGGCATGAGGAAAGGTTAAAGGGTTGGGACAATGGATTACATAAATGGGCAGAGTTTCTTCGCTATATTTTTTCCTCCTCCAAATGGTACCCCTACCCCTTCTTTTATAGGCTAGAAGGAGCTAGGGTTTTGGATGAACCCTTGACCATGCTTGGTCGGGAGTTTCAGTTAACTGACCCATAGCTTTTTGTTTCGTCGACAACTTTCATTTTTTTGTTCTTTGTTAGGTACATGTGGGTTGTTGTGAGTCAGCCAGCATGCACACACATGCAGTAATGGGTTAGGGCGTGTGGGCCTTGACACAAGAGGATTTTCAAAGAGTTGTTCAACAGAGTTTTGGCAAGGAAGGGATATGCGTTGGCCTGATGCCAAGTAAGCATGTGTGGTGCAATTTAGGGTTATAACAGATGCCCCCTAATGTGTGAGGTCAAAAGAGCATCTGATGGCCTAAATACATTACCAATATTTACTGATGTGCCCAACGATTGAGCCCAAGGATCAGGAACCAGGAGGTGCCATATGCAAAATAACAAATGTCTCACCGAGGCGTGCATACCCATGCTCAGGATAAATTAGAACCATGGCTACCAATCAAATACACTGTAGATCCATGTCAAATAACTATAAATAGTAGCCGTGAATAATACACAGCGGAGCTACATCTCGAAATCAGAAAGATATACATATAGAGTATCCATCTTCCAGAATTTGATTTAGCCTGATGGCTAGACTTTAGAGCTTGAGAAACAACTTCAAAATCTTCTAAAACTCATGTAAGAGTGTAATATGAGTGTACGACTGCACTACCCAGAGGTCTTCGATGGCTCGTCAGTTATGGACTTGATAATCTTGATGATCGGACTGAAGGCTTTAGTGATTTCAAACAAGGACTTGATTGGACATTTAAGATGGTCGGGTATGCGGACAAGAGACACATTGCAAAGGGGCCGACTCAGGCTTAGTGACAAACTTCCCTTGGACAATAGCACGACAAGCAATGAGACTCAGGCAGCATATATGTTAATCATAAGTCTACAAAGCAGGAGGCAATGCAAACTCTCCATATATTTGGAAGAATAACCAAATGGTGGAGGACACAACTCTATATAGTTAGAAAAGCTTCCTAAGGTCGTACTACATCCCATAGTCTGATGATCAAACAGAAAGATGTGCTTTATCCAAGGGTGACTCATTATGCTGCCAATAAAGAAAATACTTTTCCCATCATCTTTTTGGGGTATATTTGTTTTTTTTGTTCGTTTCGATAATTTTGGAAAAAGAGTAAAGGAATATTACGTTACAATGGAGGAATGAGTACTGCAAACATACAATCTCAAGGCACAAGGAGAAGACTGATGTTTTGGTAAAATGATACTCGAGAAAAATCCTCCTATGGCCAAAGGTGTTAGGACGTAGAAGCAAACTGTCACAAGGCCGATGAATAAGGTGTGAAAATGCGGTTGATAGAACACACAATGGTAACGTCCTTCGATGTAAGTTTAACGAGCCCAGAGAAGGTAAGCTCGGTAGTTTTTCATATTTAGAGAGTTTGAAAAAGCATAAAAGGAGACTCCGATGGGGTACCTTTTTCGACAATAGTCTAGTCGGTTCGAAAAAGGGATAAACTAGCACCGATTAGATGTCAATTCAAAACCATTTTAACGAGTGTGACAAGGACAAGATCACTCGGCTATTTTTTCACTTTTAAGGAGTTTGAAAAAATCTTAACTATGGACTCCGTCAGGAATATTCTTCTGGACCAATTTAATGAGTGTGAAAGAATAAGGTCACTCGACGATCTTTTCAATTTTAGGGAGTCTGAAAAGAGCTTAACTATGGACTCTGTGGGGGTTTCTTTTTCGTAAATTTATTCCCTCGGGCCCGAAAAAGGAATAAAATTATACCTGAGAGTACTCTTCTAAAGAATGGGAATTCGATAGAGTATACCTTTGTTCATACAATTGACCATCCAGACCAAAAAATAGGTAAACTACCGCCGGACAAACATGACTTCAAATTTCATTTTAACGAGTGTGAAAGGCCACAAGATCGCTCGACAATCTTTTCATTTTTAGAGGGTCTAAAAAGGGCTTAAAAGGAGACCCGTTTAAGGAACGTTCTTCTGGACCAATTTAACGAGTGTGAAGAAACAAGGTCACTCGGCAATCTTTTCATCTTTAAGGATTCTAAAAAGGGCTTAAAGAAGACTCCATAATGGTTACTTTTCTCAATTAATCTGGACAATATCGAAAAGCATAAATGCAGTCTCGCCAGATGTTGCTTTCGGATCTCAAAGCGAGCTTGAAAAACAACAAAGTTAGCTCATGATAGACTCTTTGTGGGTCGATGACTGGCATCTCCTTGGGGGAGCTGTGTGGTGGGACCAACTGAAGCAAGTGGAACATGTTAATGAAAGTAGGATCACTTGGAAGCAGTTTAGGAAGTGCTTCCAGAAGGAGTACCTCTCAGAGAATTTCTATGACAAGAAAATGCAGGAGTTATTTGAACTTAGGTTGGGAAGCATGAATATGGCAGAGTACGAGAAGAAGTTCTTGGGATTGTTAAAGTATGTCAGGTTCATTGGTGATGAGAAAGTGAAAATACAGAGATTTCTAAGTGGACTGCCAGCCTTTTATAAGGAAAAGATGAAGTATAATGAACCCAAGGCCTTGACTAAGGCCATCAGGAAGGCTAAATACTTTTATGAGCAAGGCCAGGGAAGAGAATCTTTGTAGAAATATTGGAAGTCCAAGAAGAATGAGAATTTCAATTAGAGGAGGAAAGGATTCCAACCTTCCTTCAACAAGAATGAGCCTAATAAAAATCATCAAGATAAGTATGCTAAGATGGATTTCAAGGAAGAATATTGCTTGGGAAAAAGGGGAAGACCACCAATTCAATGTCAGGGATGCAAGGAATATCACCTGTACAAGGATTTCCCACACATGAAGGACAGGGTGAAGACTGTGCACAACATCCAAGAGGCTACAATAGTCGAAGATATGGGAAGAATCTATGCAACTTTAGAATATCGACAAGCAGAGTGCCATTCCAATATGATCGAGGTGGAAGGTAAGATCATAAATCAACGTGTTTCTATTTTGATTGATTTGGGAGAAAGTCATTACTACATTGATCCTAAGATAGTGGATAGATTACATTTGGAGAAAATTAAACCTAGAAAAGCAAGTTTGGTTCATTTAGCCACTAGAACCAAGAGAAGAATCCATGAGATGGTCAAAAGTTGTTCCATAAGTCTTAATGGCATGAATACTATTGTTGATCTAAATATCATACCATTGGGGTCTTATGATATTCTAATTGGAATGGATTGGTTGGAAAAGCACCATGTTGTCCTAGATTGTCATAACAAGAAATTTACATGTCTTGATGGAAATGGAAGACAAAGCACTATGAAAGGAATTCCAAGACCCATCTCTGTAAGGGAGATTTCAACCTTACAGTTGAAAAGATGTTTTAGGAAGGGATATTGATTGTACACAGCTCATGTGGAAGAGCCAGATAATACAAAGGGGCCAATCCTCAAAGATTTCTCGGTATTATAGGAATTTGAAGATGTATTCCAAGAAATACCCAGATTTCCACCAAGAAGGGAGATAGATTTCTCAATTGATTTAATGCCAGGAGTTGCCCAGGTGTTAAAATCACCTTATATAATGAGAACACTAGAGTTAAAAGAATTACAAATTCCATTGGAGGAATTGTTGAAGAAAGGGTACATATGTCCACGTGTTTTACCTTGGGGAGCACCAGTATTTTTTGTCAAAAAGAAGGATGGAACCTTGAGGCTGTGTATTGAATTCTGACAGTTGAACAAGTACACTATAAAGAACAAGTATCCTCTATCCTAAATTGATGACCTCTTTGATCAGGTTAAAGGAGAAAGGATATTCTCAAAAATTGACCTGAGGGTAGGATAGAATCAGGTAAGAATCAAGGAAGAAGACATTCATAAGACAACCTTTAGGACCAAGTATGGGTATTATGAATTTGTAGTGGTGCATTTTGGACTGACCAATGCACCAACTATCTTCATGTGCTTAATGAATGGAATATTCAGAAATTATTTGGATAAGTTTTTCATAGTATTCCTGGATGACATACTTATCTATTCTAATTCTGAAGAGGAGCATGAGCATCACTTAAGATTGGTATTGTAGGTACTGAGAGAAAATTAGTTGTATGCAAAGTTGAGTAAGTGTTATTTTTATCAAAAGAAGATTGATTACTTGGGACACATTATTTCAGAGCAAGGCATAGCAATAGATCCATAGAAGATTGAAACCATTAGAGGATGGCCAACACCCAAAAATGTGTCATATGTCAGATATTTTATGGGATTAGCTAGCTACTACAGAAGTTTCATAGTAGGGTTCTCTAAGATTTCTCATCCCATCGCTTCTTTGCAAAAGAAGGGAACTAAATTTGAATGGACACTCAAGTGTGAAAATAATTTTAATCTGTTGAAGAAATTACATACAGTGCCAAAATAAGGGGGAGGGAATGTAACACCCCAGGTTTTGAACCCCCATTTTCTTAATGTATTGTTACAATGATGATAGGCTTGAGTGCCCAAACAATTATTAACGAGATAGTATGCCCAAGAAATGTAATATTTTGACCATTTTTAATAATAAACACATCGTTGGCTGCTAGATGGACAAGGACTAGAGTTATAGGGGGCTATGATTACACAAGAGAGGGGGTTGAGGGGATAAGTATTTATTCCTATTACAATTACCATTTTGTCTAAGGGTGGGGGAATAGTTACGTGAGCTTCTTGGATAAGGTCGGGAGGTTCTTGATTCCCCATGCAGTTACTTAAACCCGCCTTTGGTCTGATGGAGGGGTTTGATCGATTGTTCATTCGTTGATTTCATGTGCATCCATTCACTTCCCTCACGCCTTTCCATGCATTCTCTTGCACATTCATTGATCCATCCTCATCCACGTCTCGTTTTGGGAAAGGGAACCGAATTACTAAAGAATTAGCCACAGGATAGTTGGTTGTACTAGTCACTGGTGCAATCCAACCATGACCTGAGGCCTGCATGTCTGAGATGCATTGGCCTGTGCCCTATTTTTCTCACAAATGTGAGTCCTGAGAGTTAGAGCATTGAGTTTCTGGACCAACTATGTTGGAGGCCCAAAAAATAAAGGAGAAGGACTGCCTGAGGGACTGCGTGGAAGAGACGAGTGGAGGTCCATTCTCTTGGGAGGTACAGGTTGGGTAGAAGAGAGTTGGGTACTTTGGATTGTTGTGGAAGTTGGGAAGCCTATGAGAGACTGAGAGATGACTGGTTTGGGAACCCAAGTACACTATGGAACCATCCTTGTGGATTCATAGCCCTGGCTCGGGGGTGACACTACTATTGAGATCTGGAGCAGTGGTGTCTAGGGTTGGGTGGAACATCCTTGGTCTGCATCTAGTTGGTGTCATATTTCATAAAGATAAGTTCTCTCTATTATGGTATCATTTGTTAGGACCACATATTGTACCTTTTTGCCCATACTTTTTTCCATTATTATACCCTGGATCACCTGTATTTAGACTTATACTATCATTTCATCTGATCATTCCAAGGTATACAGCGTCCTTTCTCATCACTACATGTCTAATCTGTTTTGCATGATATTTTACATCACTCTGGTACTTAACCATTGATTAGAAGTGCATAAGTGTCCATATTTGCAGAATAGTATTCAAGGCCGATGCTGAAACACATAACTGTCCAGAGTCGCTGTTGAAATGATGTTGAAACACGAAAGCTGCTACACAGTCTGAGGACGCATATGATGAAACACGGAGCTGCTACACAGTCTAAGGTCGCATATGCCGAAACAAGGAACAGATATATAGTTCAAGGACGCAGATGCTGAAACACGGAGCTGTCACTCAGTTCAGAAGTGCAGATGCTAAAACACAGAGGAGACCTCCACGATGCTGAAACATGAGCCGTGACAGTTAGCAGTCAAGGCCGACACAGTCAAGAGCGCAATTCACGTGGC
The DNA here is from genome assembly GCA_009831015.1 of Picea engelmannii. Classification (NCBI taxonomy): domain Eukaryota; kingdom Viridiplantae; phylum Streptophyta; class Pinopsida; order Pinales; family Pinaceae; genus Picea; species Picea engelmannii. The sequence goes on along the minus strand of ML790750.1, from coordinate 221,283 downwards.
TGAAACAGCCCGTGAATTGCGATGCTGAAACAACATCAGCAGCTATGAGAATTCGGTTGCGTGAGAATAGGACATCCTATGCTGATTTAGAAAGAAGATCCGATTTAGTGTAGGATTCAGATATGCTTTGAATGATTGAATCAAAGGGATTTCCCCTTTAAATTCAGGGGAAATCACCATTCGAAAAAGCCAAGTTTTGATGTATTGAAGAACTTCAGAGAAGCGAGACGCATTCTGTACTTCCAATTTGTAATGTGATATTTCAACAGATGAATATAAGACTGCTTTGATTATTCGTTTCTAAGCTTTCCCGTTTCAGGGGAATCTTGTGAGAAGGGAGGGCCCACCTTCATCACAAGATTCACCCATTAGTTAGAAGTGTGTTGTTTAATTTCTGTTTATGTTTTGTTTAACTGTCATTTGCTGAAACACTGTTTTAATGGATTCCGCTTTGTTGAAACACTATTGATTATGTCTTAGTTATTGAATGGAAATTGTAATTCTTTTTAGCAGCAATCTTGTGTGATGATTTTGTAAGATTAGCAGAGAATTGGTTAAAAGGTCCCTGCTCAGACAGAAAGGGATCGGGACACCATACCCTCTGTAGAATTCGTTTAATGCTGCAAGTGTGCTAGCAGAGATTTGGTTAAAGTGTCCCTGCTTAGACAGAAAGGGACTACAACACCTTGTCTTCTGTAGATATCCTCTACCCCTGCAAGTGTGCTAGCCAGAGATTTGGTTAAGGTATCCCTGCTCAGACAGAAGGGGACTACAACACCTTGTCTTCTGTAGATTTCCTTTACCCCTGCAAGTGTGCTAGCAGAGATTTGGTTAAAGTGTCCCTGCTAAGACAGAAAGGGACTACAACACCTTGTCTTCTATAGGTTTCATTTACCTCTGCAAGTGTGTTGGCCAGGGATTGGATTAAGGGTTCCTACTTAGAAAGGAAAGAACCAATATCCTATTCATTGTAGACTTTCCTTGGTGATAGCCAGAAACTGGGTTAGAGATCCCTGCTCAGAAAGAAAGGAATCAGACTGCCCTGTTCTCTGTAGACCTCAACCTCACAAGTGTGCTACAACAGAAGTAAGGCTCAAGGCTCCTGCTTAGAC
>ML790750.1:143110-198460 GCA_009831015.1 Picea engelmannii | reverse complement strand
GAGGGCACTCGGGATTTTTGAAAACCTACCATAGAGTCAAGAAGGAATTTTTTTGGGATGGCCTTAAAACTGATGTTCAAAGGTTTGTGGCAGAATGTTTGGTTTGCCAACAAAATAAGGTGGAAACAATTAAGACCCTAGGTATTTTACAACTATTATCCATCCCAATTCAGTGCTGGGAGGAGGTTTCCATGGATTTCATCACATGGTTACCAAAGTATGAAGGAAAGAGTGTCATCATAGTGATTGTTGATAGACTATCCAAGTACGCACACTTTTTTGCACTCTCTCATCCTTTAAAATCTAGTACAGTTGCCACCACATTCATGGAGACAGTTCAAAAGCTACATGGCAGCCCAAAGATTATTGTGAGTGACAGAGATCCCATCTTCATTGGACATTTTTGGACAGAATTATTTTCTTGTTTGGATACTCAATTGACTCATAGCTCATCCTATCATCCTCAATCTAATGGACAAATCGATATAGTGAACAAATGTCTGGAAGGATACCTTCGTTGCTTTGTCTCTGATAAACAAACACAATGGCTCAAATGGTTACCCTTGGCAGAATGGTTGTATAACACTTCCTTTCTTACTGCAACAAAAATGACACCATTTATGGAACTTTATGGATACCACCCTCCTTCCATCACTTCTTCTCTAAAATAAAAATATAAGTTTCAAGCAATGGAAGATCACATCGAGAATCAACAACAAGTTCTTAAAATCTTAAAGGACAACCTGACCATGGCACATAATCGCATGAAACAACAAGCAGATCAACATCGTAGTGAAAGAAGTTTTGAAGTAGGGGATTGGGTATTTTTAAGACTACAACCATACAAACAAATGTCCCTTAAGAAAGCCAAGAAGGATAATAAATTATCACCAAACTACTATGGCCCTTATAAGGTGTTGCAAAATATTGGTACTATGGAATACAAATCAGAGTTGCCTGCATCTTCACGAGTACACCCAGTTTTTCATGTTTCATGCTTAAATAAGGTTATAGGCAACAAGATCCCAATTCAAACTATATTTCCAGAACTTGACGAGGAAGGAAAAATCATATTGGAGCCTGAATCCATCAAACACAAGAATTCACCAGCTGAGGAATAGATCCACTTCAGAGTATCTCATTAAATGGAGGAAACTACTGGTTGAAGATTCCACTTGGGAAGATGAGTCTTTTATACAGAAGCATCCAGAGTTACTCAAGCATTGTGGACAATAGTTGTCTCAGGGGGAGGGGCATGTTAAGCCTTAATATTGGCTCATCACCCCTTAATTAGGGCATATTATATTAGTAAAGTTATTTTATTTATGTTGAATTTATGCCATTAGTTGTAATTATACCTCCTAGTCTCCTATATATACCAAGGAGACATTTTCATTTTAAATCATCTTGTACTTGAACATTTAAGTGGGGTAACAGGAGGTTGCCCCCTCAAAGAGGCTTATTATCTGAAATTATCTCTATTTCAAGGCATTGAGTACTTTTTCTAAGGTTTTTCTATGCTATATTGATATTTGGTTCTTAATAATCATAATATGTAGTCGCAATTCCATGAACATCCTAGAATAATGGATGAAAAATTCATGGGGTAGATATCAAGAAAATGGGAATGCAAGAAAATACTCCAAGAGGGAAAGAAAGAATACTAGTAGAGATTATTGATGCATTCCAAAGGTATTGAAGATATTTCCACAATAGCACAGAGATGTCAAAGCCAAGAGAGACTTTAAAGTGAAATGAATCTTTGTAGAGAGTCAGTAAAGAACCATTAAGAAGAAAATGGTTCTATGCATGGTTTTGAATGTAAAAGAGATGGTGCTAGAGAAGAATCCATTTGAAGAGGCATAGAGCCACGAGTGACATTTCCAGGGGGTGGAAGTACCACTTGAAATTATGTTGGTAAAATAAAAGTAGTATTAAGTGCTTTTAATTAATTCTATGCAGCTAGAGTAGGAGGCATATGTCCATCCTTACAACATGCTAAGAGATTGGCTATACAAGCCAAGTTTGAGGCCAGTTGGGAAGTACTGGATAAGAATGAAAGGAAACCCAATTACAAAAGTATTCATTCTAGGAAGAGCTAAAGTAGTTCAGTCCGAAAAATAAATGGTTGTTGAAGATCCAAAGTATATAAGACAACATGATTGTAATTATAATTCATCCAAGTATGAGTTGGGATAGATGGATTCAGGGAGTAAATAAAAGCTGAAGGTTAATATCAGTTTAGTATTTGGATGGAAAGGAAAAGGCATCCAAGAGTGATTTGGCTAGAAAGTGCTCAGATCAGAAATAATCATGCACAACATGGTTACATTAAAGAGCACATGAATATTAAGGAATCTAGAAGAATGGAAGACTTCTGGGATAAGCAAGGAAATATGATACAGGGAGAAAGAATTGTTGCAGTTACTGTAGCAACAAGTATTTTATTGCTTGTTGGGACAGCCATAAAGTGAGAATGCTTTCATATTTGCAAGTGTTGTTGATAATGTTGTTGCACATGGAAGGAAGCAACAGAAGGTTGGAATGTTGATTATAACGTTGATAAAGAAGCATGAAAACTTATACTTTCATCAGCTAATTAGGTAGCTTTAAATTCGTTTAACAAAAACCATACAGGTAAGTATTTCTCTTTTGGAAATTATGTTGCATAATTGCCAAAGGGAAATCTAGGAAATAATTTCCCCAAATTGAATTTTATAATACTCTGTATGGTATTGTTTAAGTGCATTGACAAGGATTAAGTTAACATTAGGTGTGGTAAAGGCTAGAGGCATGTTATAGTTATGAAAGCTTTTATATTTTGAATGCACACACTGACATAGTAGCATGTCATGTTATTTTGGTTATGAGGCAATAACCAAAGAAAATAAAAGATAAGAACTTGTTATAGGAATGATACTAAGAAATCTAGTCATGTATGAGACCAGGACATGGTTGGATATGGAAAGGTATGCTTATAGAAAGGTTTTGTGCCACACAAATACCCAATGAGATTCCTACCTTTAAATAAAACTTGGATTGCAGCCTTTTTGCTAACACTAATAAACACTACAAAATTGTATTCATGGTGTAGTGTTTGGGTTGAAAAGGAAGGCATCCAATTAATTGTGAAAACAATGGGAAGTGTGTGGAGATGTGTCAATACATTGGCCAACTTTCCAATTTATGGATGGTGAGATACATGACTTAGATAAAGATCATTCTGAAAATCAATGCAAAGATGCCTTGAATAAATAGGCATTGAGAGTTGCACTCATGCCTAGTAAGTGGCATAGTTGCACTCATACATGATGGAATTGTATACTTAAATGCAATTTGTTGAATGCATTTTGTGAGTCTATGTGTATACATTTTTGCATGGAAATAATTATACTAATGGTTGAAATGTTGTTAACTCATGAAGTTGAGAACATTTCAGGAACTATTAAACATTGCAACAGGAAAGTTGCAAGTCAGGTAGTCACATGAATAGTGACTACATAAAATTTTATGTTCAGAAAATTGAAGAAATGAACTCACTGTTATTAATTATGAACATGCATATGCATAGAATGATGAATCATTCTATTTGGTTAAATTGTTTGGTAATTGTGATTGAATTTCTAGGTGCAGGAAATTATAAGATCATGACATAAGGTGTTGTACATGTTGAATTATGATGTACAAAAAATATTGACAATTTGTTGGTTGTATGCAATATATAATCATTGCAGGAAAAATGGTATTTAGCATGGTGCTTACTCAAAGACATAAGGAAAACTGCATTCTATTATTCCAATAACGATGAAAAATTATGAAATAGAATTTCATATTTTGGGAAAAGTCAAATTCCTTATGAAATTAATTTGATTTCTAAAATGGAATTTTTATAATGCTTTCTCATGATGATTGCATGTGTATGATGCAGATGATATGATAATGATTAAAGTGGGAACTCCTAGAGCCATGATGCTCTGAGACTTCCTATCCAACCTGTACTGGAGCCTTGGAAGGGAAGTTGAGTAGCCAATGAACTGTTGGACAATGAAGGTGGATACTACCTTGGGTTGTACAAGCATGTGGGGAAGAGAGACAATTGGTTGGATTGTTGCTGAGGTTTGGTATCTTGGCCTAGACTATGCTGATATTGATTGTGGGTCGTGGTTATCTTGGGAAGCCATTGCCTTGATGGAGTCACAACCCATGATTGGGGGTGGTACGTTGCTGAGAGTTTATCAGCAGTAAGATATAAGGCTAGGTGGAATGTCGTGGATCTAAATCCAGTTGCTGCTTCAATGAGGTTTAATTGAAGCATGTAATAAGGAGCAATGAGCTGAATTAGTTCCTGAAAAATCTCTATGGAATAGAGCAATTGACTTCCAGTTGCAGTATGAGTACCATAATTGGTGCTGGAAAGTAGAGTACAAGATGTATAACAATCTTTCAATAGCTAAATCTTGGATATTTTCAAGAATTTGAATATGATATATAATGCACTGAGGACAGTGCATAAATAAGGGGAGGGTATTGTAATATCCCTAGGTTGAACCTCAACTATAAATGTAATAATGTAATTAAGATGGTGTGTTGTCTTATATCTTTCAGCATGCATCTTCCATGGTGTAGTGCGCGCATGTACTACTCAATAAAATGATGAAATGGGCACATTCCAGGATATTGTGCGCAACAAACTTAAGTCTGTGTGATTTCAAGGCCTGGGAGACTTTGTGTATATGCTGCATTTTATAGGCTGGTGAGCCAGTTATTATAAGCTAGGATGCTTATGTTTTTATTAGGCCAGAGAGCCTAGATGTTAAAGGCCAATGCGCCTACTTTTGTATATATCTCATAATTTATATAAAATACATCGTTGCGCGCAGACTGACCATGATAAAAGAGATGGGGGACTAAAATCCACTAGTGGGGAAAGGGTGGGGGATAAAAGTTAAGGAAAAGGGGCTAAGCTAGGGAGCTTAAGCCAAAAAGGAATATTATATTAATATTTCTTAAAGTATAAAGTATGGATAATTATTTTATCCTAAGTTCCAAAGTTGGGGACAAGTGGGACAAAGTAGCTCCCAACATGACAAGTGTCAAGTTGGGGACATGCATACATATTGTTGGGACTTAGTTCATTTTCCATCTCCTTCCATCATTCCTTCCATTATGCATTCATGCATTCATCCATCATTCATCCATGCCATGAGAAGTCACTCACTCACTCACTCAGTTATCCTTCATACATTCATGTCATTGTATATGAAACTATATCCATAGCCATATCTGGTTGGTGTAGCTGGTTAGCTTGGGAGCTGAACTGAACAAGCGGGTTTTCAGGCTCATGGGATACTAAAGAGGTGGGTTGTCAAGCTCATGAGAAAATATCTGGGTGAGAGAATTACTGGGAATTGATTTCCTGAAGGTGCTAAACTACAACTACAGGGCTCTGAGACTTCCTATCCTTCCTGTTGTTGAATCCCTGGAAGGGAAGTGGAGTAGCCGAGGGACTATTGAGCATATAAGGGGCACACTTCCTAGGGTGGGACAGGCATGTGGGGAATGAGGGACTGTAGGATGTTTGTTGAGTTGGCACCTGTGATGGAGTCTTTCCTGTTTTCGATGAGCCATTATCCTGGTTAGGAATCCCTTTAACTGGGTGGAGTTTAGTCCTAGATCAGGGGTGACCCTCTTCTGAGAGTGATGAGCAATGTGGTCTAAGGATGGGAGGTTCATGGAATGTCTGAACGCAGTTGGTTATATTCTTACCAAGATAAGTTTCAACTGTGTGATAAATTTACATGTTGCATTAGTATTTCCGTGCTTATTTTTATGGGTTATCATATGTGTGGTCATAATTGTGTTTATATTTATGGGTATTTCCTGTATATGTTGCATGTATGTGTTATTTTTATTTTAGTACAAATTCATGCATTCACATAATGTATTTGTATGTTTATATTTTAAATATAAGCTTCTGCAAGAGTTCTGTGTGTATATGTTTTAATTGCATGTAGTTAGAAAAATTTATATGGCATAGTTTAGTGGGATTCTGAGTATGTTACAATATGTTCCACAGAGAGAACAAAAGTGTTCTCTGGAGTAGTGTGGCCCGGAATGGGTGGAAAAGGACATTACAATATGATATCAGAGTAGTAAAGGAAAATTTTAAGGGTTTTTTGGGTAGCATTTCCCGTCCTAGCATTGGTCAGGGATGTTACATCAACTTGAACAACCTCTCTCAATTGGCACGAGAGAATCTGGTAGATGGGTTTTGAATAGTCAGTAGTAGATCCAGGGAGTTTATGGAGCTTTCTAGGAAGGAAAGGAAAATAGAGCACCATTTGATGAAGGATAAGCGCAAAGAGCACATAGAGTCTTTCAACTGGTTCATGTGGACATTTGTGGACCAATGAACAAGACATCAATCACTTGTGCTAGGTATTGTTGATATTTCAATTTCCATATCTGACAATTATTACCTTATGATTTCAAACAAATTTCAATGCCATTGTTATCATAGAATAATTACACACTGCACATTTCAACTGAAAAAAAGTTGCAGCAGAAATAGTAGAATCATAGAGAAATAGCCATGCACAATAGACACAAGATTTAGCATGGGAAAACCTGAACTCAGGAAAAAAAACCAATAGACTTTTCTCTAAAACAAATTTAATCCGAGTTCACAAATACATCAGCCAAAAAATGAAGAATCCAAGAACATAGAAAGTTGTGCCCTGGTCTGAGGAATAACCCTCAAGCATGGCACATCATTGGACAAAGATAGCACAACTGGTAACAGAAAACTAGCACTGCAACTGGCAACTAGTACAAAGCAACTAGGCAATGCACACTAGAAGAGGAGAGTTGATGAGATGTGTAATAATGAAATGAACTTGCCTTTATTTATACTAGTCAAGTCACCTTATTTTTTCAGTATGGCCAACTTGTCATTTTTTCTTTTAACTTTATTTAATTTCTTTTGCTTATTTTACAAGTGTTTCTTCAATGCTTCAATGGAGATGACTTGATCTTCTTCTCTTATGTTTTCTTCTTGTTCTTTCTAGATTCTTCTTCAATGTTTTTCTTGACATTTCCTTGTGTTCTTGGATTTCTTCTTTCATATAAAATTTTCTCATGAGCCATGTTGATGATCCATCTCCACAAAATTGTGTCTATCACCTCAGGTGTTCTGCCCATCCTTATAAATTCACCATGACTAAGGACAAAGACCACAACTTAGCCATTCACCACAAGTACACCCATGTGAGTGAATGCCAACCTGATGTTATATGATATGTGGAAAGCACCTCAAGCACTTCAATTCCATATCATTTGTGATGATCAAGGAAAGGACTATGCCTCAGCCCATTTACCACAAGTACACCCTTGTAAATGTATCCTATCTCCCTTGGTCTGTAACCCAATCTAGGAGAAGATCCACTCGATGCTTACTAGGGCCATTCACCACAGGTACACCCCTGTGCGTGAATGTCTACCTGATACTACCACATACTAGAGGAACACTAGCACCTTGAGTCTGTTGACACCTAGAAAAAGCACAACATAGAGTTCTTGCCTACAAATGGGTTGCATTGCCTTATTACTTATATATATTTAATAATACTAGATAGGTGGGATCCATTGATAAAAACAATGATAGAAAGCACTCTTCTTATTTCCGCTCATAATTACCTTATGAAAAAGATGTTTTAATAAAATGGATGTGCTCGTTTTACCATTGACAATATCACTATTTTCACCCAACCATAGGTCGAAGCCACCCTCCGAGCACCTTAACCTTGACAAAGAATCTCTCCGGGAGAAAACCCTAGGCTAGATAGCCAAACAAAGGATAGCACACCTTTCACCAAGGATAGTGCACCAAGAAGAGATGATTAGATAGTTCAAACCCTAACCAAGAGATAGTCCAAGACAAAATGTAACTGCTAGCTGCAACAACTGCAACGATAACTCCCCTCCAAACCTGTGCACAAAACTAGGCATTGCAGTGCACACAAGTGTTGCTTTGCAATTATGAGTCTGCCTTCCAGAATGAGAACTGGCCTACTATATTTATACTGATTCTAGTTAACTGCCAGGGCCGACTTCTCATTCTGGGTACCTATCTATTCAATATATATTATTTCTTCTTGCCGACTTCTTCTCTTGAAAGCTAATAACCTAATATAAATTATCTTCTTGAACTGACAAGTCTTCTAGGGTTATTAGCCAACTCATTAGGGTTTCTTCTTGCTTCCTAGAGTATTATATTCTCATTAGGTTTACACGTGGAGGTAAATACCTCCTGCAACTACCATAATATCAACACTCCCTCCTAGCTAGGGAGGTATTTGAAGATAATGATATTGAGCACAAGTATACCATTTACCTGGTAGCATCAACATAGTTGTCTAGACTATTTCATCATCACCATCATTGTCATCACCTGCATCATCTCTCGAAATCATACTCCATCTGAGTAATTAGACATGATGTTCGATAAGTCACTCACACCACAGAGTGACACAAGATCCATTCGTCTAATATGGACATATGTCCTAGATGAGTAAATTTTCTGAACCATTTTCCATCTGGGAAAATCTTTGTCCTTTGGTCATCCATCTAGCTGATAAACATTTCCAAAAATTGTTGATAGTCCTCAAGGCAATCAGAACAAAAATAGAACACAACTATGTCTATCCATAGTACTACATAACTACACTCTAGTGGTTTACTACCATACCAAGTAGAAGACAAGTACTTGATCAGTGACGTATAGTTACAAACAGTGAAACACATCCATCACAGTAGTATATAGGTATTTCCATACAATCATCATAACAATCATCTGATATCAACCTGCATAGAAACAATGTTATGATATAAACTGAATCATCTAAGACAATCTTTCACTCACATCTATGAGATATGAAAGAATATCTGCCCTCGGAGTAGAACATCAACAATGATATATCTGGACTATTCTTCTCAAGCAAGGAAGAATAACTATCCTGTCTTCTGAACCTTGACCATTCCCCACCTTGGGCCATTCCTCCTACACTAATCAAAGTGCACCCTGGAGAGAATGTATAAACCCTAAGGAATCATTGTCCGGACCATTTCCTATGTTAACCACAAGAGGAAAATACTGTCATGTATCAACCTCCAAAATAGACCATTCCTCATGTTAACCACAATGAGAAATAATTGTCCGATGAGGTGGGCCAGTCTTCTTGAGTAACCCTCAAGAAGAGAGACTACCCTAGACCACTTACCATTTTAAACACAATGGGAAGTCGTTGTCTATGATACATCAACAATCTGGACCAATCTCCCATGTTAACCATAATGAGAAATTGCTTTCCATCAGAGATCTCAATCCACTTTCCGAACTGGAAAGAAACTGCTCATCCTGGACCATTTTTCGAACTAAAAAATGACCGTCCATCAATCAATAATACATCAGTGCTCCCTCCCAACTTGGGAGTCATCTCTTCCTTTTTCAATAAGGAATTCATCTCCATGAGCTCCAACATGAGTACGCAAAATTTTTCATCTTGGACAGAAGCTTTATCAAAATGTCTGCTTATCTGCTCATCTGTGGATATATGTATTGGAGAACCACTTTATCCTTTCTGGACTTCATCACGGATAATGTAATTCTTGTTCTCAAATGTACTTCGGTTTGGAACACTGGTCTTTCTCTGGAGGTTTCATATAGCTCTGATCAATAAAGTATATCATTAGAAAGTTGGAACATATCCATGTGGCACTTCTTCTGTCATCATGAGATCTGATCTTCTGAGTAATCATCTTGATACAATATCTCTGTTATAGAAAATCTTCACCATGCTTATGTTGTGCACTAGAGGTTCTTCACCAAGTTGTCTTCTTCCATCTACATACAAGGGTCTCTTTTGTTGAAATAATGTAACTACAAAGTGTATTCTGCTTATTATTGATATATTATTCATAGGATCAATCCCCATTATGGATTGGTCATGTTGGCTATTGTAATAGGACCAAATCCCCTTTTGCGGATTGGTCATAATGTAATTGTAAAAGGATAAAGAATAAGTCAGCCCCAGATAATATTAAAGAAGCCCTTAATATAATAAAGGTGGGTTTACCCACCTAGATTGAGAAGTTGGCCTTGCTAGTGAAGAGACACTTCACATGTGCCAAACTTGTATAAATAAGAAGGCTAGCACCTCACTTAGACACACTTAACTTGCTCAGTTTGAGAGAAAAGTTTCAAAGCTGCAGTTGGAGAAGAGAGAGAGAGAGAGTGGCACATATTTAGGAGAGGAATTTCTGTATTGGTTTGAGTTATCTCTTGGTATTGTATTGGCAATCTATAATAAGGAAGTTTTGTTGGGTTTTCTTCCCCTAGAGGGTTTCCCAGGATATATGTTATGTCTCTTGTGATTGTGTATTTCTCAGTGATCTTGTTCTTATGTTTATATTATCTATTGAAATGAAAAGAACTATAATAATGGCATAAACATTAACATGGTATCAGAGCCAAGCTGAAGAGAGCATCTTTCACAATAGAAAAGTGAAAAATGGCATTGTTGTCATACATGCAAATTAGGGATTTTTGATGGAGAGGTATTTCATCCCTAAAACCATCTAGAAAAGTGCACCCTCCCCCAAGGATATTTTTGGCACCTTCAACGCACCTTTTCAGTTGGTGTATCTCCCGAAAAGTGAAACCCTAGTTTCACAAAAGTACCAGAAGTACCAGAAAACTAGTGCACCAAAACTACCAAAAGTACCAGAAAACCAAAAGCACCAGTCCAAAAATCTGCAAAGCAAGTTTGGAGAGGCAAAAGTTGTATTTTATCAGATCCATACACACCAGGCTACTCACCTCAACAAAGCGCACCTCCTCGTAAGATCAAAAATTGATTTTGAGAATTTTCATTTTTTGGTCATTTTTCTACATCCAAGAAAAAGATGTCTGCAAGCACTAATCTTGTTGACAAGCTAGAAGGATTGGAAAAATTATGTGCCTGGAAGAATAGGATTGGAATCATCCTTGTTGAGAATGACCTAGCAAGATTCATCAAAGACGAAGTGTCGAAACCCGAAGATGCTACAGAAAAAGCAAAGCATCAAAAGGACACAATAAGGGCTCAAAGAATCATTGCAGACTCTATCAAAGATCATCTGATCCCTCACATGTCATCAAAGAAGAATCCAAAGGAAATGTTTGATTCCATAACCAGATTTTATGAAGGAAATAACATAAACTGAAAGATGAATCTTAGATCTCAGCTCAAGAATACAAGAATGCAGAAAGGAGAATCAATCGAAGAATACTTCTCCAATATCTCATAATTCAAACAACAGTTAGAAGCAATTGGATACACCATATATGAAGACAAACTCATAATGATGTCCCTAAATGGCTTCACAAGACCTTGGGATGCATTCATCCAAATTATTTTTTCTAGAAAGGAGAAACTAAATTTTGATGGTCTATGGGAAGAATGCATCCAAGAAGAGACAAGAGTTGCTAACCGTGAAGTGTTACTAGAAATGGATGATGATCAAGCCCTAGCTACTCACACCAAAAGTGGAAGGAAGAAACCTTACTTCTAGAAAGAGTCTTACAAAGAATCTCAACCCCCAAACAAATTCAATCATGAAAAATCCCATCCAAGGAGATTTCAGAAGAAAGGACAACGCAAGGAAAGAAACTACTCATCTATACAATGCTATCATTGTGATAAGATGGGACACATGGAGAATTCTTGTCCACTTAGACAAGAATAATACAAGAGGAAACATAAGAGGCACCATGCCCACATAGTTGAATATGAAGAGCCACCTACAAAGATGATAAGAGAAAAGATCAAAGACCATGTCTTGATCTCGACCCTCTTAGGATCGGTAACACCTAGAGAGGACACGTGGCTCATTGATAATGGTGCATCAAATCACATGATAGGTAAGAGAAACACTCTTTCTTGTATTTCAGAAAAGAAGTTTTCTCAGAAAGTGACACTTGGAGATGATTACCAATATCCCATCAAGGGAGTGGGAGAATCAAACTACAAGCTAGATTCAGAAAATTCAATAAAGGTGAAGGATGTACTCTATGTATCAAACTTGAAGAAGAACCTACTATCCATTTCAGCTTTAGACAAGAAAGGCTACAAAGTTGCCTTTATAGATGGAGAAGTTCTTATGTGGGCTAGAGGAGAAACCATAAATGAAGAAATCACCATTGGAAATGAAGAAAATGGTTTATATAGGCTAAAGGGTCACTCAGAGACTGCCATGACCCATGCCATTGAAAACTAATGCGAACTTTGGCATAGCAGATTAGCTCACATTAACTACAAGGTGCTACCATACATATGAAAAGTTGTCATAGGTTTACCAGAACTCAAGGTTGATTAGCAAGGCATATGCAATGGATGTGCACAAGGGAAGAATATCAAGAACCCTTTTCTAAAGAGGGACAACAAAGCAGAAGGAGTCCTAGAACTCATTCATTCAAATGTGTGTGGCCCAATTCCATCATCCTCCATTAGTGGGTATGTATACTATGTATCATTCATTGATGATTATTCTCGTAAGTCATGGATATATTTTTTGAAATCTAAAGATGAAGTATTAAGCAAGTTCAAGGAATTCAAAGCCTTGATAGAGAATCTTTCTAAAAGGAATATTAAGATACTTAGGTCAGATAATGGAGGAGAATACACCTCAAAGGAGTTCGTGAACTTCTACAGAGATATTGGGATCAAGAGGGAACTCACTACTCCCTATAATCCACAATAGAACGGTGTATCTGAAAGGAAGAACATAATGATTATGGAAGCTGTGAAGACCATGATCCATGATCAAGATATTCCTATGTGTTTATCGGTAGAAGCAACAATGGTAGATGTTTATGTACATAACTGATTATCCCATAGCGCACTTGGGTTCAAGACCCTAGAAGATATGTTCACTTGAAAGATACTAGAGGTAAGCCATCACAAAATATTTGGCTACCCAGTCTTCATACACATTCTGAAAGAGAAGAGAAACAAGTTGGAACCCTCAGGAAAGAAGGGAATATTTGTGGGATACTGTCAGGTCTCCAAGGCCTTCAAAATTTATATACTAGGTCACCGCCACATTGAGATCAGCAGGGATATGACCTTTGATGAATATGTAGCGCTCAAGAAATCAAGAAGATGCCAGTTTGAAGAAGTGTATGAAGAGGAACCTGTAATCCCCAGGATTGCAAAATCAGTGAGGGAGGTTCCCAGAGCTGCAGAACCAGTGAGGGAAGTCATAACTTCCCCTGATGAGGAAATTCTATAAGACCATGATGTAAAAAAAGTTCAAGAATGATGCAGGAGCATCATCTCACATCAGCTAGCCAGCCAGCCATCCATGTCAAGCGCATGCATTCAAGGCTAAAGAGAGGCACATCCCTCGTCTTCAATTTTTAATTTGAATGTAATTAAATGTTTTACGTTGCTGAGCCATGAAGCTGTGCCTTTGTGTAGGCATTCGAGTAGGTAGTCCTTTAATGTTTGTAAGGCTGATATCTAGATCCGTATTGAGGACTAGAAAACCCATTCAATGTAATTGAATAGGGTAGGTAGATTGGAGGGAAGAGCTTGAGGAGCCCCTCAGGTAAAAGATCAAATGGGTCTCATTTTGTAGTAGTGGAGTTAGCATAGAGAAGAGAAGAGAAGAGTCGAGACCTTGTTATAGGCCGTGCTCAGGAACACCATTGTAAACAAGCATTTGCCATTTTAATATAAACAACAGTACTCCTGCATATTTTTGGTGCTAAATGAATGTCTCTAAGCATTATTTATATGACATGAATGTATGTTGTAGATGTATGTTAGGCATTTGCAGGGGTTTTGTTTGGTTTCAGGCTTGAGAGGTCTTTGACGTTTCATGCCAGGAGGGCATGACAAAGTACTGTGGTCTCTGGATACTGGTGCATAGATGCACTTCTAAATTCTGCGGGTTCAGACAAAGGCATGCCAGTGGGCACAGAATATGGAATCACTAACTCGAAGGACGTGAGGTTGCTAAATACCTCAAGAGGCAAATATGTATATGTGAAACAAAGTTGCAGACAAAACTTATGTTGGGAGTTCTGTAAATATCTTCCAGGAGGGTATTGAGCAAGTGCAAGGAGTGCACAGAAGAAAGAACATTTGAGGAGTTCTATAAGAGCTCGGCCAAGTGGGCATTGAGCATATGCATAGTGATGCATTGAGAAGAAATGTGTTGTGAGTTCAAACAGGAGAACCAGAATCACTAAGGATTTTAAGAGGCTCTGCCAGGTGGGCATTGAGCGTATTCACAAGGTTATTGAATACCTGGAAATACTCAGCAATAGGTTGCTTGAGTAGATTGAGCGCTAGGAGGGCCTTGTAATTCTCTATCCGCAGGAGAAGGAAAGAATATTTATTCCCTTAAGGTCTGAGGAGTAGGAAAGCTCAGAAGAGATAGCACCTTTGTGTGTGTGTGAAGACTCTGCAGGAGTGCAGACGTCAGAATCCTTTGAGGATTCGAGAAGAGAAGCTCAGAAGAGATAGTGCTTTATGTGCGCAGAGAACCCATTAGGGTACAGGAGTTGAAGAATCCTTCAAGGGTCTGAAGATAAAATCTTAGAAGGAGTAGTGATTTAAGCGCACAGAGTGTAACTACAAGGAGTTCAAGAGCCATAGAACTCTTTGATGAGTTCAGAATACCCAAATATCAGGAGGGGCAGCATTTTCATATGCGCGCAGGCGAGAACTCACGGTCGTGGATCTCGCAGAAACAAAACAAAGGTTGAGGC
Source organism: Picea engelmannii (assembly GCA_009831015.1). Taxonomy (NCBI): domain Eukaryota; kingdom Viridiplantae; phylum Streptophyta; class Pinopsida; order Pinales; family Pinaceae; genus Picea; species Picea engelmannii. The sequence goes on along the minus strand of ML790750.1, from coordinate 183,645 downwards.
CTTTAAGAAATTGGAATTCTTCCAAGTCTCGGAAGAACGTTCAGAAGCTCGGGAGGAGAAACAACTTCCACTAGTTCAGCCGGAGAGATCTGGACCGTTGAGAAGATTTCACATCCAGGAGGTAGTGCAACAGAGGAGTGCATAGGAGAAAGAATATGGACCGTCAGATCTTGGTCTAATTACCTGTCAGCCATTGGATCGGATAGAAGTTGCACAAGGTTTAACTTCATGAATAGGAGGGGGAAAGTCCCAAAAGGAATTGGCGCATCAGGATATCGACATCCGAGATTTTGGAGTTCCCGAGGATGAAAGTTCAGGCACTCAATTTCGAAAGTCCCGAAATAGCGAGAGGGAATCTGAGCTGTTCGTCTGGGAGCAGACGCATGTTGCATGATCATCCGTTTTGGAGATCTGGGCACCAGGACTCACAGAAGTGAGTGCCTTTTGACTTCGCATTTGGCGAAGTCTCGAGATTTGATCTGGACCATCCATCCATTTGGGACACGTGGCAGAGATCTAGGGATCTCGTGAACTCGAAGGTTCGCAAGGTAAGAGCCAAGGAGTTGGTTGCTCAAACTCACGAGAGGTGAATTCATGAGAAGATCGGAGCCGTCCATCCGAGGAGGACAGGTGGCAGCAGTTGCAAAGTCGTGAAGAGTGAGGAAAGAGGATAGTCATTGGATCTGGGTCACAGGAGGACCGTTGGATTAGAGTCCCATCGCATTTCAGCGTCTCAGGGATTTGCGAGACAAGGGCTGAGAGTTTGACATAGAAACTCATGAAGTGGAAAGAAGTGAAAAGAGATAGAGTTAGGCCTAGCCAGTGGTCACGCATGGAGGGCACTGACAAGAGAAGGAGCGTACCCATATCGACATTTCTCATATCGGCACTTCGGGGGTCTAGAGGACAAGAGGTCGAGCGCTTGGGTTGAGAAACCCCGAAATAAGGTCAGGGTCATATGTGAAGTGGTCGTGTGGACCAAGACATAGCCCTGAGGTCTAGTCGCCAACAGAGGTGTTTCGTCATATTGAAAAATCGGTGATCGGGAGGTAAAGAGGACAAAGAATTTCTATCATCGGGATTAAGAAACCCCGAAGCCCAAAATTGCATTTCCTATTGAGGAAAGGGTAGAGGTCATGTGCAAATGACCATGGAGGTAAAAGAAGTACCTTTGGATTGGGTTTTAATAGATATTCCAGCAAGGAATCGAAAGCACCGCTCTGGCTCATGAATTGAATGAACGATCCTTAAGACCAGGAGGTCACATAGAGACTTTGCCGAGGTAGAGGTGGTGTCTACATCAAATAACCTCCTCAAATGACCTTCTCCCATAAAAGAAATCCTACTTGGGAAAGATAGCTTATTCACAATGGAGAGAAGTATGGTGTTCCCGAAGGAACCATAAGATAGATGAAAATACCAAAGCCATTCTCTAGTTACACGGCTTTGATGTGTGATCTCCTAGAAGAGGAGCCTACCAGCTTTGAAGAAGCCATTCAGATGAAAGAATGGGCAGAGTCCATGACGGAGGACTACCAATCCCTAATAAAGAATGATGTATGGAAAATAGTTCCCAGACCGAAGAGTAAAGACATGGTATCCTCCAAATGGCACTTCAAAATAAAACATGTTGTTGATGGAAGTATTGAGAAGTATAAAGCAAGATTTGTCGCTCGTGCCTTTTCTCAGAAAGAAGGCATTGACTATGAAGAGACATTCACTCATGTAACCAGAACACTTTGATCAGAACCATCATATCCCTTACAGCTAAGATGAAGTGGAAGTTACACCATATGGATGTAAAGACAACCTTTCCAAATGGTGTCATCGAAGAGGAAGTGTATATAAAGAAACCTCAAGGATTTGAAGTTGAATACATGAAGTCTCATGTCTGTAAATTGAATAAATCCTTATACGGATTTAAGCAAGCTCCCAGATCGTGGTATGCCCGTATAGACAGTTTCTTGACGAGCTTAGGATTTACCAAGAGTAAAGAAGATTCTAACCTCTACTTCAAGGTTATGAATGATGAGCCAGTAATACTATTTCTTTATGTGGATGAATTTTTCTTAACTGGAGAAGAAAAACTCATCACCGAATGTAAGAAGAGAATTGCATCAGAATTTGAAATGAAAGACCTTGGCCTAATGCATTATTTCTTAGGTCTTGAGTTATGGCAGAGTCCAGAGAGGATCTTCCTTAACCAAGGGAAGTATGCAGTCGAAATCATGAAGAGATTCGACATGTTAGAATTCAAGTCCATGAATACACCCATGGAATCGAAGCTAAAGCTGTTGGTCGATGCTTCATCAAATTTGATTGATGCCACACTGTATAGGTAGATTATTGGATTGTTGATGTACCTGACGAACACCAGACAAGACATCTATTTGGTAGTGAACACGTTGAGTCAATTTATGGTAGAGCCCAGACATGTTCACCTAGTGGCTGCAAAACATGTGATGAGGTACCTTAAGGGTACATTAGATTATGGTCTTAATTATGATGGAGATCATGATTTCACAATGAGTGGGTATACTGATTCAGATTAGGCAGGAAGTGTTGCTGACAGAAAAAGAACTTCAGAATGCTATTTTAGTTTGGGATCAGCCATGATCTCATGGCAGAGTAGGAAGCAATCCAATATTGCTCTCAGCACAGTGGAAGCAGAGTACATTGTCGCATGTTCTCCTAGCTACGAAGCTATATGGCTTGGAACATTGTTGACTGGTCTATTTGACCTAGAGATGGAACCAACCACGATCCTATGTGACAACCAGAGCTGCATAAAGATGACAGAGAATCTTGTATTCCATGACAGGTTGAAGCACATAGAGATTCTCTATCATTACATCCATGACATGGTGCGGAGAGGAGCTTTAAAGTTCCAGTACATTAGCATGGATGAGCAGGTTGTTGATGTGTTGACCAAGCCTCTATCTCGTGTAAAGTTTGAGCACTTTCGAAATAAACTTGGTATGGTCCGAAAGGATCCTCACTGAAAGGGGAAGTAGCTGTTGTGATGATATATTCCCTGCTTCTGAACTTATGGTTGTGACATAAAGAAGGATTTTCCTTGCTTCTAACCTAGTTGTTAGATGTAAAGAAAGATGATGTATTCCTTGCTTCTGACCTAGTTGTTAGACGTAAAGCAAGATGATGTGTTCCTTTCTTCTGACCTAGTTGTTAGACATAAAGCAAGATGATGTGTTCCTTACTTATGACCTAGTTGTTAGACGTAAAGCAATATGATGTGTTCCTTGCTTCTGACCTAGTTGTTAGATGTAAAGAAAGATGATTTGTTCCTTGCTTCTAACCTAGTTGTTAGATGTAAAGCAAGATGATGTGTTCCTTGCTTCTAACCTAGTTGTTAAATGTAAAGCAAGATGACGAGATGTGACTAGCACTGAGCTTCTGTCTTAATGGTTGTGACATAAATCCATTCTAGTATTATGATGGGCCAGCCTCGTGCTCTGATGAGGTATCAGTTTTATAATTATACATATTGACGCAGATGATGATGGCATTCCTTTGAGAATGACGATGCTGTCGATGAAGAAAACTTTCGATGATTTATAGATATGCCAAGCCAATGTTCCAAGATGATATTGACGATACTATCCTCCTAATTCCACTGATTATGCAGACCTCTCTTGCCTGCTGTTGTTGAAGAAAACCCTTCTCGTTAAGGGGGAGTGTTGAAATAATGTAACTGTAAAGTGTATTCTACTTATTACTCATATATTATTCATAGGATCAATCCCCATTATGGATTGATCATGTTGGCTATTGTAATAGGAATAAATCCCCTTTTGTGGATTGGTAATAATGTAATTGTAAAAGGCTAAAGAAGAAGTCATCCCCAGATAATATCAAAGAAGCCCAAAATATAATAAAGGTGGGTTTACCCACCCAGATTGAGAAGTCGGCCCTGCCAGTGAAGAGACACTTCACACATGCCAGACTTGTATAAATAAGAAGGCTAGCACCTCACTTAGACTCACTTCACTTGCTCAGTTTGAGAGACAAGTTTTCGAGTTGCAGCTAGAGAAGAGATAGAGAGAGTGGCACATCTTTAGGAGAGGACTTTCTGTATTGGTTTGAGTTATCTCTTGACATTGTATTGGCCATCTATAATAAGGAAGTTTTGCTGGGTTTTCTTCCCCTAGAGGGTTTCCCAGGATAAATGTTGTGTCTCTTGTGATTGTGTATTTATCAGTGATCTTGTTCTTATGTTTTTGTTATCTATTGAAATACAAAGAACTATAATAATGGCATAAACATTAACATTTTTCTAGTATACCTCAAAGCCTTGAGGTTTCTCTTCATACGTTCTTTCTTCAATTTTTCTGAAGAATAGTCTTTGCATTCATCTGATGTAGAACTCCAACTCATGTATATTGTGTATGATATAAAGACTTATGTAGAGGTATGTCCGGTTTACTGGAACAGGTAATCATCATAGTCTTCTCCCTCCTTCTGGGAGAGCTTCTATTTCTGGATATCACAATATTTTCATTCATAAGTCTTCCATACACTGTTCTTCATCAGAACTTTCGGTTTTGGTTGATTTATTTCATATCAAGATGGTAATCTTGTGATTCTTGATACAATCACTGGTTTTCCAGCTTCTCTTCTTTCTTGGAATCTTCATGTTCTTCCTCATGTTTTTATTTATCTCTTAGGTCCATGGAGTTTATAGATTCCATGCCCTAAAGATTCCACTTCTTTCTTTCATCATAGGATCACATATATGGATGGAAAACCATGGATACTTTAATACTTCTCTTTGAAGAAGACTTTATCTAGGTCGAACTGAACACATACTTCTTTTCATGGCTGCTATCATGGATGTATACTTCATCATCTTCAATGGATCGTAGGATTAGCTCTGTCCTAATCCTTTCTTCATGTACAAGTGCATATAATTGACTCCCTTCGTCTACCATAGTCCACGCTTTCGTATCCATACTTATTGTCTTCTGCAAAACATCATAAATCTTTCTCCAATTTCCTTTTGATGTTTACTTCTTTCTGTCTTTGCTTCTTCTAAGTCTCTTCATGATTGATTCTGATTTTGGCTTATGATTTGTTTGATGTATTTCATCCTTTCATGTGTATTATCTAACTTGTATAATGATAGAAATCCTTATATTGTTGCTCTTCCATAGGTATAGTTCTTCTTGGAACACATTATATTTCAAGAGGTAGATATACAAGATATGTATAGAGACTATGCAAATAAGATATGTACAAGAACTAAGAAGAGTATTGTTACCTTCAGAAGAAGAAGTCTCTTTTATCTTTCTTAGTCTTCTTTGTAGGTTCCTTTCCTTTGGCAACTGATGCTTCGTGCGTCTCCTTCCTTTTCTTTAGCTTGGTACATTGAATCTTATAGTGACCATACTTTCGACAGTTGAAGCATTGTATTTCTGAAATATCTTTCTCTTGATTTGGATTCCTCCTTGACCCAAACTTCCTTTTGTTCCTAAAATTATTGAATCTTGTTGTGAAGGCTTCATCATCGTACTTCTTTTGGGGTTTCTCTTTTTCACTGATCCTAGATTCTTCTTGAGCACAAAAAGTCCAAAGTTCTTCAAATATAGGATACTCCTTCCTTGTGTTCATGCTTGCGGCAAATGCATCCCACATCTTGGGAAGACCATTGAGTACCATGTTTACCAATTCCTTCTCTGAAATGATTTCTCCAATATCTTGTAGTTGATCTCTTAACTGAGATATTCTCACAAGGTATGATGTTATGTTGTCATCATCATTCATTTTCATGTCATGGAGCTCATTCTTCAGACTCGTTACTTGTCCAATGTTTCTAACTGAGAAGAGGTTTGTTAGGGCATCGTACATCTTCTTCGATGAGTCAATATGGGAGATGTAGGGTATCATGTGGTATTTTATAGATTCCACTATTATAACATGGCATTGATGTCACCATCTTTGAACTTCTCCATAATTTCAACGTTCTTCGGTTCCTTCTCTTTTCCTTCTTCAAACTCTGGTTTCACGATCTTTCCTTTCACGATATCCAGCACTTTACTCTTGTAAAGGATGAAGTCAATCCTTTTCTTGCATGATTTGAAGTTAGAGGATCCATCTAACTTGTTCTCTAACTTCATAAAATAAGTCATGGCTTCTTTGACTTGGTCAAACCCTAGATTTGACCAAAAACTCAAACTTCATGTCTTGGCTTTCTAAGAGTATCAAGAGATGCGCTAGGCTAGGGCACATTGATATATCCAAAGATTAGGTCAATCCCTTCACTTAAGGTGCCTCAAGAAGAGGATTAGGGATTCTGCAACTGCACCTGCTAGTAACCCTGGCAGTAATGCTATGGTGACTGCTCTTGCTAGGAACCCTAGCGACAGTTCTTCAATGAGATTAATATCCTCATGGCTATGTTTCCTTCCATTGGTTAGATGGAATCAAGGAAGTGGTGGCACCATAACCTGTTAGAATATAATGGATGTGCTCATTTTTCCATTGACAATATCACTATTTTCACCCAACCATAGGCTGAATCCACCCTCCAACCACCTTAACCTTGACAGAGAATCTCTTCGGGAGAAAACCCTAGGCTAGATAGCCAAACAAAGGATAGCACACCTTTCACCAAGGATAACGCACCAACAAGAGCTGACTAGATAGTCCAAACCCTAACCAAGAGATAGTCCAAGACAAAACATAACTGCTAGCTGCAGCAGCTGCAACGACAACTCTCCTCCAAACCTACGCCAAAAAATGGGCACTGCAGTGTGCACAAGTGTTTCTTTGCAATTCTGAGACTGACTTCCAGAATGAGAGCTGGCCTACTATATTTATACTAATTCTGGCTAACTACCAGGGCCGAATTCTCATTCTAGGTATCTGTCTGTTCAATATATATTATTTCTTTTGGCGGACTACTTCTCTTGAAGGCTAATAACCTAATATAAATTATATTCTTGAACCAACAAGTCTTATAGGGTTATTAGCCAACTCATTAGGGTTTCTTTTTGCTTCCCAGAGTATTCTATTCTTGTGAGGTTTACACATGGAGGTAAATACCTCCCGCAGCTACCATAATACCAACAAAAGATTCACAGTTTTGAAGAATAAGAGTGGAAATCCTAACCTATTTACATGTGCAACTAATGGATGTTAAGGGTGCCAGCGATTTGATTTTCAAAATGAAGGAAATGTTTATTGTATTAAACATATTGGTCCACTCTTTCTATCCTTAGGTTTTGATACATTTTTTCAAATATCAGCCATATGCCACTCATGGTATATTTGCATGCATGGGAAAATAATTATTATGTTGAATATGATACCCCACTAGCGAGGAATGTGGGACATATTATTTCAATGCTAAGTGTTAAGTGGGCATATTATTGTTAAGGATTTCATATTAGAGGCTGATTCAACTTTAAATTTGGAAATGGTATGTTACGATCTATGCATATTAAATATATGATAGAGATATCCTATGATTGGAACAAGAATTTTGGGAGTTGGAAGCGCTCTATTTTTTCTATGGTTGATGGAAATAAATGAGAAAAGAAGGGAAACAACATGCATTTAGTGCACATCGTTCTTACCCTACCTTGAATCTACCACCTTCACTTTCTCCTCGCATTCGTTTTGTTACTCTCATTAGTAGCACCTCAATTGTGCTTGTCCATTGGTGTAACAATAGTTGTGCTCTTAAGCTTTCTCGCATTCTTCTTAAATGTATGTTGGATTTTATCTCTCCATTCATGATGGTTAACTCAACTCCGGATAAAATTATTATGTTGGCTCTTATAGTTTTCATGTGAGATGTGTTTGTTTTTCGAAGATTTTAATGGATTTACTGTGGGAATTTTGGCCGTGTAACTCACATTTTGAATTGGTATTCTTCCTGTTGGCATTTAAATGTTTCAACTGGAAATAACATTCAACATTTTATTATGTTTATAATATGTGGTTGTATATTCTTGGAGAGAAGGTGATATTACGACGATGTGGTAGTTGACAAATAGTTGTGGTTGAAGATGATTTGGTTTCACTCATTTCATATGATTATTTTTTAGGGTTTCCTCTGTAAATTAAAATATACAGTTGGTTCTTGTGACTATTGCGTAGCACCCTTACCCTGGAGGATGTGTAGTCTTATTTTTTCCATGGCTTGGATGTTATGGGAGGCTTGTGTGTTTTAACTTGTTGTCATTTTGATAGAAAATAGTCGAGTTTTTCTTTGCCTGCAACCCATGTTTATAACCCTACGCCTATATTCCTGCTTCAGGCCTCTTCTCCTCTTACAATATACAGGCGAATGAATAAAAGGAAAGCCAAATTAGAGTTTTTGTCGAGCTATTTGACCCACAGTCATTTTCTTGATCATTGTGGTGTATCCTTACAGCATATCCACACTTTCGAAGTCTCGCAACCATTTCATATTATCCTTGCCACTATTTTAAAAGGTGATGGAGCTCTGTGTATTATCTTATAGTCAATCTAGGAAGTAAATATTGTGTCTTTTCTTTCAACCATACTTTGAGGCTTGTGCCTATTTGTCAGCCCCAAACCTTGTTTTCCCGTCCGATAATGTGGGAAAGTAAATAATATAAACCTAGTTTCAAAGACTTGTTTAACTATTCAACCCAAAAGTTGGAAAGATTAATGTCACCCACAAAATAGTGGCTCGTTTGTTATTTACTAATGAGGTGATTTGGTCGACTTTGATTTTAGTAGGAATGTTATGGAAACAATTCTTACCATAATTGCATTGGGTTTCAAACCCGATTTGTTTGGAGCTGTTATTGGAGGTTGTGATGTAAATGTTATAAAACAGAGAGGTGATAGCTCTATGTTTCTCTTCCTCCTATGATGTTTGAAACATTTTGTATGATTATGGTTGAGTTAAATTGTTATGTAAACAATCTCCCACATAAATTTATGATAGTTTAAAAGGATAAATGAAATTCGTTGTTTTATTAATCATATAAATTTCACTTGAGTTTTATATTGTACAATTTAAAAAGATTGTTGCCAGGTTGTGGATTCTATGTATTGAAGTTTAAAAGAGTGTTATGACACAAACAAAATTTGGTGTAAGTTTTGGAAATAAATGTGCATGACAAACAATGGATATTCAAATGATTTTGTAGATATTGACATTGTTGATTTTAAAGTTAATAAATGTTATTTCTTGTAACTGAACAATAATCACTAGTATTCTCATTCATTGTTTCATTTTTCGCTCATTATACGCCCATAACATTCTTGATAACATTTATCCATCCCCTGTACTTTTATCTTGAATATCATTTTTTAAGAAAAAAGATTAAAGAGGATTGGATAATGACTTTGGGTTGGAAATTGTGGCATGTTGATATTATTTTTGGAAGAAAAAGACTTTGTTTTGCTTGAACATTGTTCATTGTTGATTCCCGTCCATGCTACCATTTTTTGTTCATTATATACCCCCTCATATTCTTGATGACACAATCATTCCTTGTTTAGTTGTAGTTAATTATTAAATTGGATTTGGTGAAGTTGTGTTAAAGGATGGATTACATATGCTTATGTTGTGAATGATAGAGCCAATATTTTGATTTTATTTAGGTAGAGTAGTAGTGAATAGATTGTTAAAAATTTTCATATTCTAATTGGAATATTGCTTCAGGATGAGTTTCTTGAGAAGGGGCAGCAATGGTAGAGGTACAAACAGAGGTAGAGTAAACAATTGGCAAAGAGGCCATAGAAGGCCACGATTCTCAATACATTTTAACACTGATCTGCAGGAACTAAATCAACCTTTCCAAGCTGAGTTTTTCAATCTATTTGGCCAAGGAATTTTGCAACTTAGGCCTAAGAGGCCTTCTTTCCAGCCACACCAAAATTAGTTAAGATAATTAATATTAACAAAAGAAAGGTAGTTGAACTACCATAATTTATTGAGAAAGAATAAAATATCAATCAATCGAAGAGACAAAGTGGGAGGGAACATAAGGAGAACTTTTGATATAAGGTCTTCTCTGTAGTTGTGAGATACTTATTTTCTTCATTCATTTTGAGTTTACTAGAAAGCTAAACCATCTTCATGACAACATGGTCTTATTGAAGACAACATGATTCAAAACTGAATCATATCTTTCAACAGCTTGTTTCTAAAGGTTATGATCTTTCTTTGATAGTCTGGGTGTTCTTGTTTGTTTATAGATTAGATTTCATGACTGATAAATGATATTTTCCAGACTCAAGTGACATCACTTTTATGGAAATCTGATCCATATCTTTAGCTTCAGTTTCTTTTGTTGTCAGAGTCTTTTTGTATGGTGTCCATCAAATACTTCTAAATCTGACTTTGGTCCCACCTTAGCAGGGGTTTGTAAAGAGAATTTTTCTTTGTATCTCAGAATGAAATTAATATAAAAAATAAATTTTTTATTTTAGTTTCACATGCGTATCTTAATGATATTGTTCAAATTTTACTTTTATTCTCATCTCTTTTTATGTACATACTTATGTATACCTTTTCTTTCTTTCTTTTGTACAATTGCATATACCATATAAAATCAACTTTAGGCCCTAGTACATATTACCTGTGGATTAAAATATTGTTTTGAATTAATGGCTATAAACTCCAGGTAACATTCCCAACTATCTTTCCTTAGCCTAGAAAGATCTGAAAATGCTTGAGTAAGGTTATTCATACTTTTTCCTCAACATTTATTTGACGACCATACTGAAAAGATATTTCCATATCTCTCTGGTTGATTGTATCACGATTGTATTTTATTTTTTTGTTTTGTCTGGTTACTCTTCAACTGATTTTTTTCCATGATAGTACCTGTTGTGAGACAACCCAATATTGGAAATGGTTTTGATGACCAGAACAACATTACATTGACTTTATTCAACACAATTTTAGAAAATACTAGTACTCGTGTTGAACTTGAACGACCTTGGGAAGTAATTGAAAGAGACATAAATATTCGTGAACATTGGGAAGCCAGGAAAGACAACCCAGAAATCAACAATAACGTTTCCTCTTACCTCTTTAATATTTTATTTCATGTCCTTTAATTCTCGTATTTCTCGAAAAAGAAAAGGATTGTCCCCTAAAGTTACCTCTATTTCTAAAATAGGAAGGAGAAAAATCATCTTATGAACAGAACGAAGGTATCTTAGGAGAACTCTATCTGATTCTTCTAGTTCATCTTCATCACCCATACCTTTAACCTTCAATATGACATATTCGAGTAGTGGTAGTGGCACCAAAGGTTCCTCCTCCTCACAACCTTTTGCTTCATCTGTGATTGGTAGTATATATAGTCATCAAGTTTATATCTAATCTACTACCAATTGTTGGACACACCTACCACAATTAGAGGGGGGGGAGGTGAATGAGTGTGGGGATCTTCTTACACAAAACTCATTAGTTGGCGATCACCATTAACACATTACTCATTGATTTATTTATAAATATTTAGATGTGAACATATATCAACAACATATATCAACAATAAGAACATAAGATGTATGTACACTTTTTCTTTTTATTACAGACTACAATCCCTGGGGTTTATCAACAACAATTGAATAGAGTACAACTCTACAAGAGAACCATCTCTATAATGCAAGACTCAACTTACATCCTCAGCACCAACTGATATGAGGAAAAAATCCTCCACATATATCAATCTCTCACAGGTAGGTGAAATGTCGGTAGTGCAACCTGCCTGTGTACGTGCCCTGGCTCACTACAGCCCGTGTATGTACGTGGTCAGTATATACAACAACCTATGTATACCTTCTGAGCTATTAGGGTTTATCCTTTTCATCACATAGTCATATCCTTTGCAACCTGCAATCAAATTCTCTTTTGTCTCTCACTATCCAATCTGACCCATAGCTAGCCACAACACATCCAATCTCTCCAATAGCTTACTCATGCTCCACAACCAATGAATGCTAACTCAAACATGTATAAGAAACTATTATACCATAGCAATCTTATCACCACTGAGTCTCAAGAGTACTTCTCACTCCATCAACCAGCATAAACCACATCACAACAACCATACCAAGAATTCCCTAAGTATTCATAACAAAACAAGCAATAGTATCCATCAAGACAATAATGTAACCATACCAGAGTCTCAGTGACAGATCTGAGACCATAGAATGTTGATCTGGAACCTGCTACAGTTTTCAACAGCCAATCATCAGCTCAAACACAAATTTCCATGATTTTATCCACTGTACGCACCTTGTCCTCATACAACCTATGTATGTACATGCCCTGGCCCATTACAGCCCGCGTACACCTTAGAAAATAGAGTTTCTAAAACTCCAAGACTTTTTTCGTCAAGATCTACAATATTGCTGAAAATTTTATGCATCCATGAGATCCTCCTCATGCTCTCTTTCTCATAATAGATCTTCAATCATGCTCAAGAGATCCATACCAAATATGATCTCACAAGAAGTTCTCACAAGAATCTCTCCATCAATACTCCAAGAGATATTCTCACAAGAAACTTTCCACTGATCCAGACAATAAAAGGATGTTTTGCAAGATACCATTGCTATCTTATTTATACTTTCATCCTCTAGGCCACTTAACCTATTTCAAGGTCACTTAACCCATTTCTAGGCCACTTAACCTATTTTCCTTATTTTAGGGTTAACCACTTTCCATATTTAGAAAGTTCTACAATACTTTATCATTTAAATACTCTTTTTGGATTTTGTCACCACACTTAATAATTTAAATAATCTTCTTGAATTTGTCACTTTACTTTATCATTAAAATAATGATTTCTTATTTTAAGGTACTTTGACTTCTTTGACTTTTGCGGCTGCAAGCCTTCATATGGGGGTCCTTCAACTTCGTAAGGCCATAAATCTCAAACCATGAGGAGTTATGAGCCATTCCACATACCAACAGAAATGGCATGACAAGCACTATCCATATAGCATAGTTTCACCAACAAATGCATTGATATTCATGTCATTATTCCACATACCAGCATGGGTCCTTTAACCGTACTTCTAGGATAACTAAACTGCAAAGCGTCTTCCCATAAGGGCTTTCAACATAAGGGGACAACTTTGGAGTTCATTCATTTGTACAATTTATCAACCATGATAAGACTATAATGATTCATCTTGCATCAATCCAACACTGCATCATATACCAATGAAACCATATTGATCAATATTCATCTATGCATTATGTATCAATGATAACTCATTGATCCATCTTCATCAATATACTTAGATCAAACATTTGACCTTTGAAATCATTCAATCATCCTTTGGAATCAATCAAACAATCAATCACACTTTTGGCATCAACGACAACATGATCCAACAATCTCCCCCTTTGGCATTGATGGCAATACTAAGATTGATGTCAACACCAATTACCAATTATTGATGTCAACATGTAGATAAGGCATGCTCTACATCAATAGTCAAAGTGACTATTTATCCCCATCAATAATCAGCAATCACATCAATGTGATTATCTCTCCCCCTTTGAAATCTATGACAAAGGGCCTTCTCCCCATTGGGGTTGCTCCCCCTGCTTGAATGCCTTTGATATTCCTCTGAATAATCTCTCCCCTTTTGAACAAGGGATATCACTCTGATGTAATGTTGAAGATACATTTCTCATACTCCCCCTGTGACAATCACTTCCCCTCGAATTGTGCCTTTGCGCTCTTTCTTCAAATATAGGGCTCTTTCTCAAGTATTTATCTTTGCATCTGATAAACCTCTCCTCCTGGAATCATCAAAAGAATAATAAATCCCCCTATGGGTATGTCTTCCCTATCTTCTCTACAAGATGGACAATGTGCTACCATATAATGATCCTTGGACCTGTTTATACATCCAACTCATGATATACCAAACATCATGAAGCAACAGATATGTCAAAAATAGAGAATCATGTGAAAATTATCAACCAGGTACTTCCTGTACCAAAATGTGTGCTCATCATGCACAACACCTATGTACATCAACCATGTACATCAATACCATACAATGTGCCAAAAGATATCATCCATGGAATGTATCAATCATATGCCTCTATCAACATGCCAACATGTGCATCTACCAATATGCCAACCATGTGCATCTACCAATATGTCAACATGTGCATCTACCAACATGCCAAAGTGTCATATCACTCATGATTTGTCTCCATCATGAACCAAGTACCATAACCATGTATATCAAAAAAATACTAATTTGTTGTGCTAATCAAGTAACACTAATGGTGTAGTGTCATCAAGCATATGCCATCTATGAGTGTACCAAACATGTATATCCCATGCACCAATACCACAAAATGATGAATCCCATACATGTATGCCAAATCCTCTATAAAACATGTGCCAATCAAATTGCTAGTAGGTGACTCTACCAATGTACTAGAAATGTACCAATCATGCAACAACTATAGATCATCAATGATGTACAACATGATCACCTCATCAATCTTACCAACCACATGTCCCAATGTGTAGCCCATCCATATGTGAAATGCATGCATCGAGTTTTTGAGAAAGTAAGCTTCCAATAATACATCATCAAGATATATCACATAACCAAGGTTCCATAACTTCACTATTATAACCAGCATTGTTCTTCAACAGAAAATGCATCAATCCATACTCAGTGGTTAGTGCTATGCACCCAATATTTTATTTTACATCTTCACCTTACATAATCCAATATAAAATCATGAGAACCTACAACAAACAGTGTCAGAACCTGCAACAAACAATGTAAGACCTTACATCATAGAGTTATACCATCACATCAAGCTGCAACCCCTGTGCATAGCCCTTTTCCTTAGGCTTCACCACATATATGTGGTCTGTTGCACAGACAACTCACATATGTATGCGACCTATTCAAGGTCAACCTATGTATGTACACAATTTTTACCACTATATCCCGCGTATGCCTCAGTAGATGACACACTTAAGCTTCCCTTCAATCTTTTATTTTGTTATGGATTCTTTGTCTTCTTCACCCACTTTTGTATATGTCCCTGCTCCTCAGAACTTGAGATCTGAGAATCCATATTTTCAAATATGTCTCCCTTCCTTACCTCATTCCTTCTTCTAGCCATGCTATGTGAAGTCCTCATCATGGACTTTCTTCTTGTGTTCCAACACTCCTGGGATTTGTGGCCAAATCCACTGCAGTTGTAGCATCTCATGGAATTACACTGAATAGAAATATGTCCTACTTGATCACATCTCCAACACCTTATGGTGTTATACAATATTCCTTTATATCTTCTTTCATAAGATCTACATTCAAAAGCTTTGTGACAATATTCATTACATGAATAACAATGCCCATGAAAAATACTTTCATAACTTTGCTTTGGTGTCCCAAAGATAGCTTCTTGATGTGTTCCTTGCTTTGTTATTTTGAAATTTTCTTTGCCTTGTGTAGATGGTTTCTTTGCAACATTGTCTTCCTTCCTTGATGGACTTACCTCATGCTTCTTTGAGGTTCTTTCTTCAGCATGTGTGGATTCTTATTTGTATCCAAGACCTGATTTATCATATGGTGATCTTTGACTTTCCAAGATCTCATCCAAGATATGTGAGCTATTCAAGAATTTGTTTCACTTCTCTACCTTATTTCTAAGGTCAACAACTTCAACTTCTAACTTATCACATGACTCTTCCTTTTCATTAATTTGATTCTTCAATAATTCTTCTACCCTTTTGGCTTCTTCAATTTGGGTCTTGAGATGGACAATAGTTTCAAAACTTTTGCTAATCTCATCATCTACTTTCATATCTTGTTTTTCATTCTTTAGTCTTATAATTTCTTCTTCCTTTTGTTCTAATTGATTCTTATTGCTCTCTTCTTGTTCTTTGAGCATTCCCTTTAACTTCAAGATGTGCCTTTGACTCCTCTTAAGGAACTTATTATCATTATCTGAAAGATACTTATAGTGTGTATAATAATGATCATTGCTATATCTATATAAACCCTCTTCAACTTCCTTTTGAAGTTCTAATAGATCTTATTATATTCTTTCCATGGGATAACTACCATCAAACTTTACACCAACTATTTCTAGATCTTCTTCTTCACTTGAGAAATATTCAACATCATCACATTTTGAATCATTGCAATCAAGAGTCTTTGGAGATTCTTTACCTTCATTTTTGAGATCGTCCTTTGTGCTATCTTCACTTGAAATTTTTTCAAGATAACATTTTGAAATAATACAACCAAGGGGGTTTGATGATTCTTTACCTTTGATAATCTTCATGGAGTGGTCTTCAATATCTTCCTCCTCCTTCTTGCTTTGATATGTCTCCTATAGATTTAGCCATAGATCCTTGGTGGAAGTGAATTGTCCCATGCTCTCTTTGATAGGGCTTGAGAATCCACTAAGAATGGTCTTGAGAGCCAATTCATCATTCTTATTTCCTTCCCCTTGAGCTACATACTTTGACTTTTTATTCAAGGAAACTGATCCACCAATGGCTAACTTCCAAATAGCCACTCCCATTGTCTTCAAATGTACTCTTATCTCTATTATCAAAGAAGAATAGTTTTCCTCATCAAGGATTGGTACTTCATCATCCATTTGTGTGTCTATGTATCTCCTTCAAGCTTGTTAAGGATTATAATTAAGGCCCACTCTGATACCAATTGTTGGACACACCTACCACACTTAGCGGGGGGTGAATGATTGTGGGGCTTGTTGACACGAAGTTTAGTCTTTCCTCTCTAAACCTGAAAGTCCATTATTTTCTAGTTATGGAGACGCCCTTAGTTCTAAAAAGGAATTAAAAGTATTTCAAAATTTTCGGGGTTTGGGGTTTGGCCATTCACAAAGTATGATTTTCAATTAACAACTCTAGAGTCCCGGTACCGAAATCCCGAAAAGGATTTATTCTAAAAGAGAAATAAATAAAAAAAGAAAAGAGAATGTTATAAAATCCCGACGTGCTTTCACAAAGTATCCTTTAATCATATTTAATTAAACTCTTAAACATAATCAACAGATCATTAATCATGTCACGATTCAGGTTTCCTTGTATCAAAGTTCTATCAAAGTATCGACACTCGAACTCCCGATTCTCGATTTCCCTTAAAGTAGAAACTAATCACTAATATCAATTAATTAAAGGATTAATACAAGTGACTATCACCTTAATTAATCCCATCGTGATTTCGTGATTCGAGGTTTTCTTATGACATACCTGCTGGGGACACGATCCTCGAAATTACGAAGTGAAAAATCACAAAAGTCTTTTAAAATCCTAAAACTAGATTAATTTAATTATAAGAAGGATTAATGTTAATTCAAACAATTTTTCGCGTTTCACTTTTCGGGAATTCTTGAAAGCATTCCTTTCGAAACTCCATGTTTTGAAATCATCGATATGCGGCAGTATCTATAACGGACAAATGGAGATATTTCTAACACAAATGCATATCTCTAGGCATATATTCCCCATTAAAACATTAAATTCTTATCTCCTGTGTCAGTACGGTCACTGGAAGATGAGTTAAAGGTTGATAAAGGTTCTTTGTTTCGAATTTCATTCTTATTTTTTACAATCAGGACTTAGTTGCATTCAGCCAAGCTTATACATTTTTCCTATGCAAACATGTTTTCGTTCTAGTGCGAACATTATGGCACCCAGAAAGGCACCTAAGAAAAGCGAAGAAGCAACAGAAATCTCAAGCCCAGAGGGAGATGTCATATTTGATACTACACCGCACCCCATTGATTCAATCAAATCCTAGAGGAATTTTTTTGAAAACTTAGACTATGAAATTAAGAATTTCCTCGATGTTCCCGAGAACCATCTTCGGGACATAGCAGAGTCTGAGCTTCACAAGATAGCCTCACACCCACGACTCATGTCATACAACGATATGATTAGCTAGGCTTTAGAGAAAACTGATGTGTAGACGAGAAGAATTTTAAGAAGCTAAGGGGTTGTCGTCGACTCATTCAGACCTGAACATATTCAAGTAATGTATAAACTATCTCCTAATTCTAAATACATTTATAATTCTGAATTCATAGCTCAATTTCAAAGAAAAGAATGCACAGAATCTGATCAAACATATCTCGATATAATCAAAGAATGGTGGGGAATTCGAGCAAAATTTAGGGCCGATACCCATGGTAATTATGCCACAGCTCCATTAAATGAGTACATGGTTTATATAGCTATGATGCTATGTAAACTTTTGGGAAGAAAATCCCTACCCATTTCCCTACAGAATGGGTACCACTCTTACATGAAGTTGCTGAAAGATACAGTTTCAATTGGAGCAAGATTTTATCAGATAATATAGCTAAGGACATCACAGAGTATAAAACGGTGAAATCCAAAGGCCATCCTATATATTTTTACATGTATGCATATGTTATGAACGTTATCTTCTTTGTGACTCCATTCCCCCTGATGAAACTCATGCACTTTCAAAATTCCTTCCTGACGAACTGGTGTGCAGGGAGGTGGCCTATCAAACAATAACAGGCGGCATCGGAATAGAACTGAAAGCAACTTAAAAGAAGTTCTGGCCAGTTTTCCCTCTGCAGATTGGTAAGTTTTCACTACTTAACCTAGGTCATTCCAAGGTTGAAGCCGCAACACTAGAAGAGGTCAAATTGGTAGATATTGAACATAGAAAATATGACCCTTATCAAATTGTGGGAAATCACCTTGCCTACTGCAATATGAAAGCCTACGAACATGAAAAATATCCCTGTGACGACATGTTCAAAGGAGCTAGAACCTTTGAGGAGGTATTAGGCAGAGTACATGCATTATTAGCCAAATTGCAGACCAATTTTTTGACCTTCCAGAGACACAAGTGAAGTGTTTTGTCAAAGGTATTGCAAGGAGAATCAGAAACTTCCCCTCCAACATAAGGAATCCCCCCCTAGGTTTCGAACCAAAAGTGCAAGATAAAGAAAATACAAAGGAAAATCCAAGGGAGACTGAAACGTCTTCACAAAAAACAAAAGCTCCACAGACAGAGAACACAAGGCCAGGAACAAAAAAAGGGTCTAAGACACCTCCCAAGTCAAATACATTGATTCCCCCTTCATCATCAACAATTCTTGCTGATACCCCCAAAACAACAGGGGAAACAAAATATACATAGTTGGTTAGTCCCATTACTTTCTTGACTCCTTTACAGTCCACTTTTGGGATCCCCCAGATGCAAGTCATATATGCTAGTGACCTTACTCCTATCTCTAGAGAAGAGATACCCTCTTCTGACTACTTTTTCAGTAAAAAGAGGAAGTTTTTGGTGAAGCAAGAGATGCATCAGAGAGAAGGTACCATGGTAAATAAGAACAGAGTCCTAGTAGATAGGTACAATTTGGAAGAAGAAGATTTTTCTATAGAGGTAGCGGGCTCTATGGGAGCTTTGGCAATAACCAACCTTTTACTGTTGACAATATGAGAACAAGGCTGAAAAAGAGTAATCACATGATAGCCCAGTTGCAGGGCCAATTAAAAAATACTGAGGAAAATATCAGAGAAGAAATAAATAAAGGTCTGGACCAAGCTATAGATATTGACCAACAGGAAATTCAATCACTTAAATCAAGCCTAAACGAGATGAACCAGAAGATGCAAACTAGTCAAGTGCAAGTTATTCGATAGGAAGAACTTGTAAGACAACTGCAGATTAAATTGAATTGTATTCAGAATCAGGTGATAGATTTGAAAAAATTTCAGGTCCAGTCACTAGAGGTGCATACAAAGATAGAAGTTGAGCAACAAAAATTGATCTCCAAAGTAGAGATTATTCAGAACTATTTCAAGAAGTAAGTGAATCCCTTGATAACATTATTTTGAAGGAAAAAGAAGCTAAAGCAATGAGGACTACTTTTTAGAAAGCAATTGTATGTTCAGGAAACGAAGAGATATTGAATACTCCAAAGTTATCTGTCACAGAGTAGATCAGAGGCGATATCATGCTCAAAGTATGGGAAACCAACATAGATGAAAACAAGAGAATAGACAAAGAAATAAAAGATGATTGCGAAGAAGTATTTGGTTTGCTAGACAAAGGATCATTAGGTATTGGAAGAGACAATTGTACTGGGTTTCTAGGGAAGATAAACATTGTAAGACATCAGTTGAATTTCAAAGAGAGCTTGAACGAGATTCAGATGGAAATTTCACAACTAAAGGAAATTTATGTTACCCTAATAGACTGGTGGCTGGTGCAGCCAAAATTAAAATTATAGTCAATTAAGTTTGCTGATAAAGGGTTTGAAGACCGGCTCCTAAAAATTCAGAGAAAGTTTTATCTATTCGAAGCAAAAGATATTCTAGAACCTCATAGAAGTTTTGTGCACTTTCTGGAAAAATGTATTGAATGTATCAGATCAAAAGAAAGAGATGCTTCAATAAAACAATGAATTATCATTTTGAAAGCTTATATTATCTTGATGATAGAAAAAATAAAATACAACCATGCAAACGGTTGATTTTTTCATTTTTGTAATCGTTAGCCCCGAGAAGTTAGGAAATCACCAACTGTCAAGAATTGGTGACTTGGTATAAATATAATTTCATAAGACTTAGAATAGGCTTTTTCTGAGCACATTGTAAAGAAAACATTTTAATATTTTTCTAAATTAATACGAATGCAGATTGAAGATTCCAGATCTTGTCAAGCCTGAGTTATGTGCTTCTATGTTGTTTCATGTTTTTCATATATCTTATTGATGAATTTTTGGCTGCAATTTGGTACAACCTCTACTGTGGTGATTAATTATTTTGGTCATCTAATCATTTACAGTTGTTCCTCTGTATTGGCTATCAGCATGTACAATACATGTGAATGTCTTAGATTACTATATCATATGCTTCATTAAAGTCTTCTTGTCTTTTTCTTCTTCTGTCACAAAGTGATATTCCTCTTCAATTGACACATCACATTGTTCAACAACTATATGTTTTTCTTTAATTTATGAATAGTTTTCTTTCAAATTTAACTCAGATACAGGAAAATACCTTCAATTTTGTCATACTATTAATTTAAGTTTGGAAAATTTTCTCTTATAATTCAAAATAGAAATAACAAACCTAGAAAGTAAAGAAATAGATCTTTGAACCTTTATTCCTCATGACTATACCTATTACAAGACAACCCAATATAGAGCTTGGTCTTTCAGATCAAACTAGCATTGATTTAAATCTATTTAATACAATCTTACAGACAACAAGCACCCGGATTGAGTTATAATGTTCATGGGCAGCAATTGAAAGGGATATTAACATCCAAGAACACTGGGAATCTAGACATAGACAATTAAGAAAATAGCCTTAAATTACCTTTCATAGTACCCACACTTTATTCCTTAACTCTCTCTACCTTTTTGGATGCCTTGACGATATACTTTAGAGCCTTAAAGTATAAACTCAGGAAGAACATCTTTTTGGCACCATTGTCGGGGATGAAGTAACAAAATTTTCTTTCCCTGGGAAGAATGACATTGATACTTTCTTTCTTTGATAGTGAAGAAAGATCGAAAAACTTATAAGGCTACCTTCATATTTCACTTGGTGACTCCACAATTAATAAGATGGATTTTAAATGAAAGAATACTAGAAAGAACCCAGACAACAAACAGACTTCGCCTGTTTCCAACCCTAAAAAAATTTTAAAATCAAGAAGATACCTTAAATAGACGACTTCATCGACAAATAAGGTTTATCAACCTAAATTCACACCATCGAACACTAAGGATCGACTTGAAATTTTAAATACTTTATATTTTTGTGGGGAACCATCCATTGATAGAATTGAAACCCTAGAGCCTAGGTTGGTCTTACCGAATTTTAAAACTGAGTTTTTTCCATCTGTTTCTTTCACCAATAGAGTCTTCCTTCCCCCTTCGATCAAAATTTCTTCACCTCCTGAAGTTCAATTTCCCATCTCTCAGAATTCCCACGATTATATTGTATACCTTGATTCATCTCCTATTGATTCCCCTGCGTATTCACCCTGTGAGTCCGAAGAAACTAGTCCCTGATTTATAGGCCTCTATTTTTCAAGTTTCCTATCCCTTGATGATGAGTTTACTCATTCTAACTTTCCCTATTTAGGTACAACCGAAGGGTTACCACTCTCCTTTAAAATCCCTCCTTGTAATCTACAAGTTTCCACCTCCAAATTATCAATGGAAGTGGTCGGAGCGGGCAAGGATGGGGGTGGTGCCGCAAGAGATGTTGGAGGAGGAGGAGCAGGTGGCCAAGTACCACTTCCTCAAATCTTTTCCAAAGTGGCTGCCATATATGCCCCTTTGTGCCTCCCATTTCCTCTTCATGACCTCCCCAAAAATTACATGAAAAATCTTCCGAAATTCATAGGGGAAGGCGATTTAACTACAACATAACACATCAATTTCTTTGACCAATTTGATGACATCCTAGGACTTGAACATGAAGATGTTTACTCGATAATCCTGGTTCAAAATTTTGAGGGACAGGTGAGAACCTGGTTCTAAGGTCTAGTAGCAGGATCAATACGGTCATACGATGAACTTGAAAATTCTTTTATCAGACAATGGGGAGAAAGGAAAGACCATCTCTACTACCTAACCGAATTTGGGTCTCTGAGAAAGAAGAACTCCGAATCAGTTCTTGAATTCACTCAGAGGTTTAACAAATTGTATAATAGAATTCCACCCGAGATCAAACCTTCCCAAGACGCAATGAAAGTAACTTTTGTTGGAGATTTTGATCTTGATTTCTCCCTGTTATTGAGGGAGAGGATATCAGTAGGCCTCACTAAAATGCAATATTATGCCTTAGAAATTGAATTAAACATGATGGCATCAAGAAATCTAAAAACCAAATTTGAAACTAGAAATAAAGAAACCATAAGGTACAGAGAACAAGGGGGACCCTCTGGATCAGGGAGATCTTCAGAAGACAAAATAGATGATATGGAGAGAATAATTAAATAATTATTGAACAAGATCTAAAGAATGGAATTATATCAATCGAAGAATGATCATTTCCCCAGGAAAGAATTCAAATGAAATCCTAATCTTCCAACACAACAAAAACAAATAAAAAATGAGGACCAAAAAATTCAAGCCCCTTTCAAAAGTGAAAACTTTATAGGAGGAGAAGACATGGAAGATTTTGAGGATTTAGAAGAGGACATAAATAATCTTGGAGATGACTGTCTACAACCCTATTTATCGAGAAAATATTATGAAAAAACTTTAAATAAAGAACATAGATCTGAGAATAACAAGAACAATAGTATTTTATAAGATTCAACTTATCAGAGAATTGTTGATGGTATAATGGTCGAACTCCACCAGAAGTACAATCTAAGGCCTAGAAATAGGAGTTTCACAACTGCCCCAGTGAAAAAGATCATGCCGAGGGGCGAAACAGATGAGGAAGCTTAAAAAACTGTTGAAAAGCATATTGTAAAAACTAATACTATTGTCACACAACTTACTAAGAAAAAGTCAGCAGAAAAACCCTCCGTAAGAACACAAAGTATGGAGGTTCTTGTAATTGAAACAAAAACCTCATAAAAAAAGAAAGATGAAAAGAAGGGGATAGAATCCCAAACCTTAGAGAGTGACAAAACAGTAGGAAATTTTAATTTGGAAAATGAAATCAATAATATCAAAATTCCTATACCCCTTGTCGAATTGGCAAAAAACCCAATATACAGAAAACAAATTGCTAAATTAATTAATTTTTCACAAAACAAAAGTCAGACCGATGTTATAAATTTAGAACATGACAAGCCTAACATAATTTTTGGCCCACATTTCAAAGGTTCCAAAGACACCATTGCCCCTTTCTATATCACACTGATTGTGTACGATCACCTTATCCATAATTTCATGTTAGATTTGGGAGCCTCTCACAATGTAATTCCTAAAGCCATTATGGATAGACTTGGTCTTGAAATCACTAGACCTTATGGAGATTTATATTCATTCAATTCAAGAAAATTTAAATGTATAGGCATGATAAAAGACTTAGTTGTTAATCTTGCACAGATACCTACGAAAAAAATTCTAATGGATGTGGTTGTCATTGATATACCCCCAAAGTATGGCATGCTGTTATGTAGGTCCTAGGGTGCCAAGATTGGAGGATCCATCCAACTTGACATGACGTATGCCATGATCCCATTTTTTGGAGGATAGTTCACGCACTTGTACATAGAAACTAGGTTGGCATTTATGATAAGTGACCCACACAACCCAAATAACTACCCTGTGTATATTGTTGATCATGATTTAGGAAATTGTATTTTATCTATTGATGAAGATATTGATGTATGTATAGAAGAAAGTTGTACAGAAAATAAAAAAGAACAAATAAAGCAGGATGTCTATAGCACTGGTGTTTGAAAAATGTTTTTTGATGGTGCCTTGTCTTATTTTGGAGCAGGGCCTAGAGTGCTCTTTGTGGAACCTGGTGACAAATTTATTGTCCCTTTCTCTTATAGGTTACAATGGAACATTGACCATACTAATAATGTATGCAAGTAAGAAGACTTAGTGTTAGGATTAGAGGCTACCAAGAGAATGAAAATTAAAAAATTGGAAGTCTTTGGCGATGAAGAGTTAATTGTGAAATAGGTAAATCTTCAGTACTAGGCCAAACACCGTAGGTTAAGGTCTCATAGGAATTTCATCTGGGATCTGATCGAAATTTTTTTCTCCTCTGTCAATAGTCACTACATTCCAAGAGCTGAAAATCAATAGGTAGATGTGTTATCCAAAGTAGCTTCAACATTCAGACCTCCCACTGCTTTCAAACTAAAATACCATATACAAATGAGACACAGGCCTTCCATACCGAATAACATACAACATTGGCAGGTTTTTGAGGATGATGAACAACTCAAAAAAAAATTAGAATTGGTAGATGAGTTTGTTGAAACAGATGCCAAGAAAGAAAACCAAAATGATCCCATTTGGATCATGCGGGAAGGGGAAGACCCCCAAGAGTTCCAAGATAAAATTGCTAACCATCATATTCTTGTATTAAAAAATAATCAGATCCCAAAAGGTTTGATTCTGTTAAAGAGGTTATTTAATCATGATGATATCCCTTTGAAGTCCACCTTACAACTTAAGCCAAAAGAGGTTGAAGATTGAGACATAGGTACCAAAGAAAATACAAGGTTGGTAAAACTATCCAAATACCTTCCCTCTGAAATAAAAAATAAGTATGTCGAGTTACTTAAACAATATAAAGATTTTTTTTCTTGGTCATATGAGGAGTTGATAACCTATGACACTACGATAATGGAACATAAAATCCCTTTGAAACAAGGTGTCAAACCTTTTAGGAAAAAACTCAAACAAATAAACCCATACTGCTGCCAATAATAGAGAAAGAAGTCAAAAAACTCCTGGACTCTAAAATCATTGTCCCATTGAGATATTCTGAGTGGGTAGCAAATTTAGTCCCAGTAAGAAAGAAAAATGGTGAAATCAGACTGTGTGTAGATTTTAGAAACCTGAATCGATCATCACTTAAGGACAATTATCTGTTACCTAAGATGGATCATGTTTTAGAAAAAGTAGTTGGAGCTAACAGATGTCCATGATTGATGGTTTTTCAGGTTACAATCAAATTGCAGTACATTAATATGACAAAGAAAAAACTGCGTTCACTACCCCTTGGGGTTCTTTTATGAACGCCAAAATTCCTTTCGGCTTAATGAATGTAGGAGAAACCTTCCAACGAGCTATGGATATCGCCTTTGTCGGCGAAAGAGATAATTTTGTTGTTATTTACCTTGATGACCTAACTATTTTTTCTAAGTCTGATGCAGAACATTTAATACACCTCAAGCAAACTTTCGAGAAATGTCGCAAATTTAGTTTGTCACTAAACCCTAAGAAATATCATTTTGCAATGCAAGAAGGTAAACTCTTGGGTCATATAGTGTGTAGGGATGGAATCAAAATCAATCCTAAAAGGATCGAGGCAATAGATACTATAAACATTCCTAGAAATATAAAAGAAATTCAATCTTTTTCAGGAAAAATAATTTTCTTGAGAAGATTCATCCCTAATTTCGTTGAAATTGGGAAATTGATTACAGATATGCTTAAAAAGGAAAGAGAGTTAAAGTGGACAACCGAAGCTAAAGCGTCATTTCAATTTATCAAGAAAGAGATAAGTGAAGTGTCAGTTCTGGCAAGCCTAGATTATACAAAGGAGTTTCTGATTTTCTCTTTTGCCTCAGAACACAATATCACAGCTGTATTGTTACAAAAAAATGAGGAGGGTTTTGAGCAACCCATTGCATTTTTTAGTAAAAGTCTCAGAGACGCTGAGTTGAAATATGACATATTAGAAAAACAAGCTTATGCAATGGTGAAAGCTCTCAAATCTTTCAAAACTTACGTTATGCACTCAAAGATCGTTGCTTATGTGCCTACAAGTTATGTTAAAGATATAATGGTTCAGCCTAACAGTGATGGAAGGAGAGGTAGATGGTTAGCGAAAGTTCAGGAATTCAATTTATAATTTAAACAAACTAAGATCATTAAGGAGCGGGGATTATCTAAATTAATGGCTGAATCAAATTTGAAAGCACTTGAAAAAAACCATCTACAAGAAAACTCATAAATTTTCGAGATAGATGAATTGGATGTCGATGTACCCACAATCGAAATCCTACCCAAATTCTCTTCTTCAGATCGGTACCATGAGATTATTTCTTATTTACTGACCCTTCAGTGTCCCAGTGAACTAATTGCATCCAAAGCTAGGACATTGAAGCTGTACACTGTAAAATATTGTATCATAGATGGTAAATTGTATTGGAAAGACCCCCTCGATTTCCTATTGAGCTGCTTAGTCAAGACCAAAACAAAAAGGGTTATAGATGAATTCCATGTCGGAGTATGTGGAGGACATCATGCTTGGTGAGAAACAACTTACAAAATCTTAAGAGCCAGGTATTACTGGCCCAAATTATTCATAGAGGTAAACACTAAAGTCTGAAATTGTATTCCTTGTCAGTTATTTACAGGCAAGCAAAAATTCCCATCTTTACCTTTAGTTCTAGACAAAACATAAGCTCCATTTCAAAAATGGGGTCTCGATTTCATTAGAGAGATTCATCCATACTCCAGTTCTCAGCACAAGTGGATTCTAACTTCTACGGACTATTTCACTAAATGGGTGGAAGCTATTCCCATGAGAAATGCAACTAACTCAGTGGTAATCAGTTTTATAGAAGAAAATATTTTATCTAGGTTTGGTTGTCCCCGAAAGATAGTCATTGATAATGCACAAGCATATAAGTCCATGGCCATGATCATATTTTTCCAAAAATATAATATCATGCTAGGACACTCTACAACTTACTATCCACAGGGTAATGGTCTAGCTGAATCATCTAATAAGAGTTTGATTACTGTAATTAAAAATGTTTTGACTGAAAACAAGAAAGCATGGCATATCAATTTAAAATATTCTCTATGGGATAATAGGATAAGTACCAAAAGGTCAATTGGGATTTCCCCATTTCAGATGGTATATGGCACTGATGTCATTTTACCAATAAATCTTTCTTTTCCAGTAATGAAACTCTGGCAAGACTCAAATGAAGAACCCAAAAACGTTACCAGGAGGATAAACCAGCTGATTGAAGTTTAGGAAAATAGGGCCAAAGTAAATGAAAGGTTACAAAGATATCAGGATAATATGAAAGCCTTATTCGACCAAAAAGCTAAAGATAGAGAATTCATCCCTGGCGATCTGGTCATAAAATGGGAAGCCAGGAAAGAAGATGTTGGTAAACATGGAAAGTTTGATCTAATCAGGTCTAGCCCGTATAAAACTTCATCTTCTGAGGGAAAAAATACTTTTCTATTAGAAAATCTTGATGGAAACATTCTTAACGCCCCTGTAAATGGGAGGCACCTTAAACACTTCATGCAATAATGTGTTTCTGAACCATCATTATACATACCGGTTTGTTTTCATGTTTTATTTATAGCTACATTTCCTTTGGTAAGTTTCTATTTTGGTTGTGAAAAAAAAAATTAAAAAAAAAAATTGCAATAAGAAATTTTCTGATTTACTAGAGTTCCTGACATATTTCATGTTTATTTTATTTGTAGGAAAGTTGTAGATTTTCAACTAACATCTCCAGATTCCTGGTACCGAAATCCCGAAAAGGCTTTATTTAAAAAAAAGAAAGAGAATGTTATAAAATCCCGACGTGCTTTCACAAAGTATCCTTTAATTGCATTTAATTAAACTCTTAAACATAATCAACAAATCATTGATAATGTCATGATTTAGGTTTCCTTGTATCAAAGTGCTATCAAAGTATCGACACTCGAACCCTCGATTCCCGATTTCTCATAAAGTAGAAACTAATCACTAATCTCAATTAATTAAAGGATTAATACAAGTGATTAACACCTTAATTAATCCCATCGTGATTTCACGATTCAGGGTTTTCTTATGACATACCTCTTGGGGACACGACCCTAGAAATTCCGAAGTGTGAAATCACGAAAGTCTTTTAAAAGCCTAAAACTAAATTAATTTAGTTATAAGAAAGATTAATGTTAATTAAAATGATTTTTTGTGTTTCACTTTTCGGGAATTCCTGAAATCATTCCTTTCAAAACTCTATGTTTTGAAATCGCCGATATGCGGCAGTATCTATAATGGACAAATGGAGATATTTCTAACACAAATGCATATCTCCAAGCATATCTTCCCCATTAAAACATTAAATTCTTATCTCCTGCATCAGTACGCTCACTGTAAGACGAGTTAAAGGTTAATAAAGCTTCTATGTTTCGAATTTCATTCTTATTCTTTACAATCAGGACTGAGTTGCATTCAACCAAGCTTATACATTTTTCCTCTGCAAACAGATTTTTGTTCTAGCACGAACATCATGGCACCTAGAAAGGCACCTAAGAAAAGCGAAGAAGTAGCTGAAAGCTCAATCCCAGAGGGAGATGTCATATCTGATACTACACCGCACGCCATTGATTCAATCAAATCCTAGAGGAATTTTTTTGAAAACTTAGACTATGAAATTAAGAATTTCCCTGATGTTCCTGAGAACCATATTTGGTACATAGCAGAGACTGAGCTTCACAAGATAGCCACATGCCCACAACTCATGTCATACAATGCTATGATTAGCTAGGCTTTAGAGAAAACTGACGTGCAAACGAGGAGCATTTTAAGTAGCCAAGGGGTCGTCATCGGCTCGTTCAGAACAGAACATATTCAAGTAATGTATAAATTGTCTCCTAATTCTAAATACATTTATAATGTCGAATTCATAGCTGGATTTCAAAGAAAAGAATGCACAAAAGCTAATAAACAATATCCCGATATAATCAAATACTAATGGGGAATTCCAACAAAATTTAGGGCTGATACCCATGGAAATTATGCCACAACTCCATTAAATGATTACATGGTTTATATAGCTATGATTCTATGTAGAATTTTCAAGAAGAAAATCCCTACCCATTTCCCTGCAGAATGGGTACCACTCTTACATGAAGTATCCGAAGGATACAGTTTCAATTGGAGAAAGATTTTATCAGATAATCTAGCTAAGGAGATCACAGAGTATCAAATGGTGAAATATAAAGGCCATCTTGTATCTTTTTACATGTATACATATGTTATGGATGCTATTTGCTTTGTGACTCCATTCCCCCTGATGAACCGGAGTTGGAACCCAACCTGCACTAAACCCATTCATGAGTATCACTCTAGCCTATGGGAGGAAAATGTTAAAGATTCCTTTTATGAAATATGTCATTTCATAGTGTTACATGTGCATCATATGTTGTATGGATGTGCACCCCCTCATATTTCAGAATCAATCATAGGAAACCTCAAATCAATTTCCCAAGACAGAACTCAGAAATCTAAAGAAGGAGGGAAGAAACTTCAAAATCAACCTGAAAGGGGAGGAAGCTCACAGAGAGGGCAGTATACTGATAGAAATACTTTTCCTCAAGCCAGAGGAAGAGGAAGAGGTAGAGGTGGTGAATTAAAATGCTTTGTTTGTGGAAAAATCGGACATAAATCCTATGAGTGTCCAGATAAGAAGAAAGATGGTGGCGAAACTCACATTGTCGAAGCTCAAGGACAGAATGTTGAGGCAAAAGACACTAAGGGCGAAAGATCCTTAATGATGCGGAAAGTTCTCTTAATTCCAAAGAAGGAGGCAGAGAATCCAGCCCAAAGAAACAGTCTGTTTTGGATTGCCTACAAAACAAAAGAAAGGGTATGCAAGGTCGTAGTGGACAACGGTAGCATGGACAATCTCATATCTACAGAGATGGTAGAAAAGTTGAAGCTAGAGACTGTTGTACATCCAAGCCCATATAGAGTTTTGTGGCTACAAAAAGGACATCAGGTAAATGTCACTAAACAATGTTTAGTTGAATTTAAAATAGGAGGATATAAGGATGAAATATTATGTGATGTCATTCCCATGGATGTTTGTCATATATTTTTGGGTAGACCATGGAAATATGACAGGAATGTGATTCACGATGGGAGAAAGAACACATACACCCTGGAAAAAAATGGGAGAACTCACATGTTGTTGTCGATTAAGGATAAAGAAGTGAAACCAGAGGTGAGGAGCATTGTAATTCTCATGAGTGGGAAGGAATTTCTTAATGAGGTTAAGAAGAAGGAGGAAACACAATTTATTGTGGTCGGGAAGCCTAAAATTTGTCTAACCAGTACAAGGATAGATGATTTACCAGAAGAAATCTAGAAGTTGCTGGCAGAGTTTGTTGATATAGTAGTGGATGAACTACCTTGTTCGTTGCCACCTATCAGAAGTATAAGCTATCACATTGATCTTATACCTGGAGCCAGTTTACCAAACAAATCCGTGTACAGATTGACACCGTAGGAAAATGAGGAATTCAAGAGACAAGTCTAGGACTTAATGGATAAGGGATTAATATGAGAAGGCTTGACTCCATGCGTTGTTTCGACAGTGCTCAGCCCAAAGAAAGATGGAGGCTAGAGGATGTGTACAGACTCAAGGGAAATCAATAAGATTACCATAAGATACAGATTTCCATTGCCAAGGATGGATGACTTGATGGATTGCTTGAGTGGAGCAATTTTTTATTCAAAGATTGATTTGAAAAGAAGGTATCATCAAATTCGAATGAGAGAAGGTGATGAATGGAAGACAACATTCAAGACGAATGAGGGGCTGTATGAATGGCTTGTTATGCCATTTGGATTAACGAATGCACCCAGTACTTTCATGAGATTAATGAATGAAATCCTGAAGGATTTCATAAGGAAATTCATCATTGCATATCTTGACAATATATTAATTTTCAGCAAGACAGAAGAAGAACACTTAAAGCATTTAGCTGTAGTAATGAGGAGATTACAGCAAGAAAAATTGCTGATAAATATGAAGAAATCATTATTTATGAGGATAGAACTCATTAACTTGGGTTTTGTTATCTCTGTAAATTAGTTAAGGATGGATTCGGAAAAGGTGAATGCGATTAGGAATTGACCATCACCGAAGAGTGTGTTTGAAGTTCGAAGCTTCCATTGTTTGGCAAGATTCTATAGTAAATTCATTCGAAATTTTAGTGGAATCAGCGCACCAATGATGGATATGGTGAAGAAAAGACATAAATATTTTCACTGGACGAAAGAAGCAGAGAAGAGCTTCAATCGACTGAAGAAGAAGATTACTGAGCAACCGATTCTGTTTTTGCCAAATTTCAGCAAGACATTCCAGGTCAGGTGTGACGCAAGTGTATTTGCAATTGGAGTGGTCTTGAGCCAAGATGACAGACCGATCATGTATTTCAGTGAAAAACAGAATGAAGCGATGATTAAGTACTCAACATATGACAAGGAATTCTATGTAGTCATACAAGCATTGAAGAAATGGAGACATTATTTGGTTCCCAAAGAGTTTTTTTTGTACAGTGATAATCATGCTTTACAATTCGTGACTCAAGAGGAGAATTTGAACCAAAAACATGCTAAATGGGTTGAATTCATGCAGAATTTTACTTTTGTGATCAAGCATATTTCTGGAACATCTAACAAAGTTGTTGATGCTTTGAGCAGGAAATGTTTGCTTATGCAGGAATTCAGAGTCAAGACTTTGGGTTTTGATAACCTCAAAGAAATGTATAAGGATGACCCAGAGTTTAAGGAAGTGTATGAGGCATCTGAGAATCCAATTCTCAGGGACAGAAGCCAATGGACCAAGTACATGATCCAGGATGGATTATTATTCAGGGGAAATCAACTATGTATTCCAAAAATCTCTATGAGGGAGAATCTGCTGAAGGAAAAACACAGTGGAGGATTCGCTAGACACTTCGGTCATGATAAGAAATTCTCAAAGTTGAATGGCTCATACTTTTGTCTAGGGATGAGGACAAATGTCAAGAAATTTTTGGACAGGTGAAGGATTTGTCAGCACACAAAAGGGAAAAGGCAGAACACAGTGTTGTACCAGCCATTACCGATACCTGAGAGGCTGTGGGATGCAATGAGCATGGATTTCATATTGGGACTGCCAAGGACACAAAGAGGATGTGATTCAATCTTTGTGGTATTCGACAGATTTTCAAATATGGCACATTTCATACCATGCCATAAAACTAGTGATGCAACTCATATTGCGAATCTGTTTTTCAAGGAAGTCATCAGATTTCACGGCTTACCAAGGAGTATTTTTTATGATCGAGATACCAAGTTTGTGGGACATTTATGGAGGAATTTATGGAAGGATATGGGGACAAGTTTGTCATTTATCTCAGGGTATCATCCTCAGATGGATGGACAGACAGAAGTTGTGAACAGGAGCTTGGGAGATTTGCTGAGGATCTTAGTGATTGAACACCACAGTCAGTGGGATCACATTCTACCGCAGGAGGAATTTTCTTACAATGATTCACTCAACAGAAGCAAAGGGAAGAGTCCATTCCAGATTGTATATGGAATACAACCAAGGGGAGTTTCTGAACTGAAAGATTCAGAACAAAATTAATTCAGGAGTGCTAGTGCAGAGGACTTTGCAGAAGCAATGAAGGAGCTTCACAGTTGAATTAAGGAGCGATTGCAGATTTCATGTCAAGAATACAAGCACAGAGCAGATCAACACATGCAAGAACTTCAATTTGAAGTGGGTGATTTGATTCTTGCACATCTAAGGAAAGAGAGGTTCCCTAGGGGAACATATAACAAATTGAAGATGGAAAGGATTGGACCATGTAAGGTCATAAAGAAATTTGGGGCAAACGCATATGAGATTGAATTACTCGATGGAATCAGAATTTCACTGATATTCAATGTTGCAGATTTGTACCCTTATAGAGATGAAGAAGCAGGAG
This sequence comes from Picea engelmannii, assembly GCA_009831015.1. Lineage (NCBI taxonomy): Eukaryota > Viridiplantae > Streptophyta > Pinopsida > Pinales > Pinaceae > Picea > Picea engelmannii. Next base: position 150,218 of record ML790750.1, on the reverse strand, counting down.
CAGAGGAAGAATGGAAAGAAGTTCAATGGACAAAAAAAATGCCTGTAGCTGAAAAGCCACGGATGGAAAGCATAATTGACAAGAGGATTAGTAAGAAGACCAGGAGGAAAGAGTATTTTGAATACTTGGTCAAATGGAAGGGACACCGAGTTGAAAATGCCAATTGGGAGGATGAAGTAGAAATTCATGAAGAGCTCATGAACAGAAGTTCATGAAAATTTTCAAGCAAGGGAGTATGATGCAGGAGCATCATAAGTAGCCAAGCAAGCATGAAGGCAGAAGCTAGCTGGAAAAGCACCAGCATGTTTTGAAATTTTTTTGGAAGTATTAATGCACATATATTAATGTAACAGTTAAAGGAGGTGTACTTGCATTTATGTCTAAACACTGTAAACATATCTTGAGCGATTTTCTCTCATCTGCCGGATGTAATAGACATTAAGCCCAGTTAATGAAAGTAGGTAGGTTTGAATTAATAGATTAGACATTTTTAGAAGAGCAGGAGGGAAAATGAATATAAATACCCTCGTCTTTGTATCATTAGATCATTAGAACATTAGCACAGAACAGAAGAAGAGAGAGCTGTATCAAAGAGCTATAGAAAAGACCCATGCATAGGAGCCTGAATTAATATGAGAAGCTTTGAATCAAATTCATGGTGTTATGATGTTTTATGTTTATACATGCTGAATGATATGCTTATAGTTGTTTTATTCTCTATGTTATGCATTTGCTTCAATACTGTGTTGAATGTATGATTTCATGTTAAATGTTTGAACTCTGAGAGAGTAAGAGAATGAATTTCAATTATTTCTCTTCTTGAGAGAAGTTCCTACAAGGAGTGTGGTGAAACGTCTGCAAGGTGTGCATTGACAAAGGTTCTGAGTCTATCTCAGAGAGCTCAGGAGAGATATTGTTGTTCTCATTCCAGCTAAAGTGAAGGTGAATCACAGAAGTTGTGCAAGGCCTACGCAGACTAATTGAAGCCTTAGAATTTATCAACTAAGGTTGGTAGGTGAAGGACTATTGTTGCAGAGGGTCCAGAGAATCGAAGAATCAAATACCCAGGAGTATTTGAAAGATTTCCGCAAGGAGTGCATGCATGAGTCCTTTCGAGGCTTGAATTTGCTAGAGAAAGCTCAGGAGGGGTAGTACCTTTGAAGTTTTCAAAGGAAGACAGGAAGTGAATCATCATGTAGAAGTTAAGTCCCAGAGTAAGAACACGAGTCAATTTGGGCCAGAGGTTCTTGAGGAAGAAACCAGGTGGTCAGAATTCTTCGTGGAGAACTTGCGAAGTCATGAGGATCATAGGATCCAGAGGAGTTCCGAGGTGGATAAGGGTTGGACGAACCCATCCCTTTGGTTTCGAGAATCAACATGGACCATTGATCATGACCCGTGGAGCCGTTAAGATCATTTCGTCATTTCGGGGTTCATAGGTGAGAAGTGCAGACCAAAACCTTTGGTCACTCACTTCCCCGAATCGCGAAGAAGATTATTAAAGGTGTAATCAGATGGCGGAAGTATTTCTTGGAGGATTACCAAAGACCCGATAGCCGTCAGATATTGAAAAGGAGAAAGGGAGTTAAGGCTAGTGCCTTTTCATTCATCATAAGCTCAGGAGAGATAGGGGTTGTTGGATCCAATTCAACGAGAGCCATCGAATCTCCCACGGATTCTCATTTCGGGAATTTGTGGATCGTGGTGAAAAGCGTTTGGGATCAAGAGTTTCAAACTACCAATACCCGGAAGCCCGAAGTAACGTGGGCCATCGGATCGAAAAGGAGGCTTACAGTCGTTGATCCTGTCAGAGGGGCCATTTCAGAGTTTGGGGTTTTGAAGCAATAGAGGAATGCCTGTCAGAGTTTGTTCAAAGTTCCAGAAGCCGGGAATCTTGAGAGGATAGGTGGCCAGAATCCATGTCAGAGATAGAAGACAATGAAGGAGATAGGTGGCGTTCTCATCATCAAGTGGAGTTAAACTTCATTGACCATTTCGGGGTTTCAAAGGTTGAAGAGTCAGAGGCCTTGCATCAAGATTCGTGAAATCTCAAAGTCCAAAACTCCGAACTGGGAAAAATTATCGATTATATTCGTTGGAGAGCCAGCCTCGTGAACGCATTAGGGTTCAACATTTCATCATTTTTGAAGACAAGGGATCAGGGTCCTTAGCATTGAGATTCCCAAAGTTGCAAAACATGACATATCTTTGGAGGGAGTGGCCAGGATTTCGGCATTTCAGTGGCTTGAAGAGACAAAAACTCGACAACAGAATTTGCGAAGTCGTGAAATCCGACATCTCATTTCGGCAAAGGTCACGAAGACATTATTGTGGTCAAGTGGGTAGGGTTAGTGCCTGGTGTTTTTTCATGTAGGATCAACTCATAAGGACCTATGGAAAACACTTTTGTGTGTGTGTGGGATTCCCTATGGAGGAACCAAAGAGTCAATTAGACTCAAGGGGCAGATTTAGAATGATCCTGTGTGGATCTCGGCCCAAGGGTCGGGGGTCTGCACCACATCCTCTTGTTGCATAGAACTTGCAACAAGTACAACTATCCATCTCCTCTTTGACTCGTAGCCTAGTGCAACAAAGTATCTTTGTTGCACTATCTTAGCAGGAGGTTTCTTCTAGTGTCATTGATAAAGGAGTTGGAGCATCAACATTCACAGGAGAGTACCTCCATGTGAACCTCCCAGATGCTCGAACTGCGGGAAGACATGATATGGGCCTATAGAGCCCAGTGGACAACATAGCTTCATGGAGGAGGCTATTATATTAACCCTCTCTATGTTCTTCATTTTTATATATTTTTTTTGTATTTTGTGTATTTATATAGATATTTGATTGTATGTTGTTCTGTAGTTTTTGTGTCTCGGTAGTAGACCCTCTATGCCTATGGATGCATCAATGCCTAGCCCCATCATTGATGTAGTAGTAGAGGTGGAATGTTCATTGGGTGCACCGTACACACATGTATGTATCAAATTTGATAGATTCAACATAGTCATATCTTTATTTTATGACATCCTCAAATTTTTTATATGTTCTCTTGTTTCCACAGGATTTGGCACCAGGTGATGTCAAGGATTTTCCATCTAGGATGGACAAGTCACCAGCATCACATCTATCATGTGTAAAGTTAAATATTGTATAATTATCAAATTGTTTGTTTTTATGTTTATGAATTTTATTATTTGGTATTAATAGTTCAATTTTATTCATATGTATCAAGACCACCGATATAGTTTTTAAGTATAGTAGTATTGCACCCCCAAGGCAAATTGGATTTGCTTTTGGGTTGCCTTTCTCCAGGCCTAAGGTGTTGGAATCACTTGCACAACCTATGATGGTCCATCACAGCCCACATGTCTAGCACCCACCCCCACCACCACTTTCAACCCCATCGATAGAGACTACCATAGTAGAGGTTGTCTCGGAGCAGGTTGGACAACCTAGTGCTCGAACTACTAGTGAATCTCCATTGATGCCTGGGATATTCACGGTGAGATAATGCATTGATGATAATTTTTTATGTTTAATGAATTTTTTTTTATGCATATTTGTTTAATTTTATTGTCTTGATATTTGTAACTGATGTAGGGTGGCATTACAAAGAGATTTGATTTGTGGGGGAGGGTAACACCCTCATGATTGATAGTTTCATATGTGGTGAGTTGTCTTAGGTTAAATTAAAAAGTATCAATTTGTATGTCTATTAATTCATTGATGAAAAAAACTTATAACATTGTTTAATCTTTGTGTAGTCTCTAGAGCGTCGAAGCACACCTAGAACTAAAACCTCTCAAGGTCTATCCTCAAGAAAGAGAAGAAAGATAGATTTACAGGATGCTCCTGAGGGTGGGAAGGGTGGAAATGGTCAGTGATTGACCAACTACTATCATTTTGTAGCTAGGCCATGATATAGATGTGTTTTTATGTTAGGGCACTTGTTGTCACTTTATATACCGGGAATGAGTTGCCATTTTGTAAAAAATTTACAATTTAGACGATGTTGAGTATATATATATATATATATATATATATATATATATATATATATATATGTATTTCATGACACATTTTTTATGATTCTCATTGTTTCTACATTTGATGTTGATGAATATATGAATTTAAAAGTGTCTAAATTCCAAAGTGTATGAATTTTATGTGTATTAATCCCTTGATTTGTTTCTAAAGTGATTATAAATACTTGCATTACACATTAAGGAATAGTGCATGGTGGAAAAGATTGCTAAGTGCTAAATCCATAAGAAATTAATGGTTCTCAAGTAGCATTGCTTACTAATCAACCATGTATCTCTACATCATTGATAGATCATTCCTTTTGAATTATTTGCATGAATGTTGTGGATATCCATATTCTAACTCACATCCAACAATACGAACTACCTCTTGAATTATCTCCATATAAATCCAATGACAATCCACACTCGAATAGTGGTCACTTGAAAATATTGTGACCTTAAAAAAGACATCTTATAGTAATTTATTATAGAAATAAAATTTCTCATTTATCTTCTACATAATTGTAAATCACTTAACGATTTTAGATCAATGTTATCTTCTAGGGCACACACATTATTCTCCTCTTTCTATGCATGAAATATATAAAATCATTTGGTTTATGTGTAACCATTCATAAATGCCAAAAATACTAGTCAAGGACGCATTAATGCACATGTTTGTTTAGATTGTGTAGTGGGTTGATCTAAAAATGAAGAAGACTTGTATTCTTGAAAATATTTGCAAGATTTAATTCTTGTGTTAAAATACAAATGGATCAATTTTCCAACACAAATTTTATAGAAATTACTCATTCAAGATGCATATAAACAACAACAATAAACAGTGAACAAAAAACACACAACACAACAAATGATAAAGGAGTTCACCCCTCTCTTGGGCTACATCTCCTGGTAAAGCTTCCAATGGATCTTTTGTATTATTTTATCAAAGTTCTCAAATATGTGCTTTACAATGCTCAAAATTCCAAATAGATGTCTCCAATGGCTTCAGAACGTCCAAAAACCCCTAGCTGGGATTTTTTGGCACCTCGTTTGGCCAAAAATTGAAGAATATAGGCTTCCTTGAAGTTCCCCTTCAAACTTGTTGTCTCTGGATCACCAAAATGCACCCTTTTCCTCCTCAACCTAGCCCCCACGCACATAAATGTGAAAAAACCCAACCCCGCGTGCAACCGCACAACTGGTACAAACTGTAGGATGATTACGTGCTAGCCCTTAACCGTCAAGGCCTGTGGGCACATCGGCCACCACATGACCACGTGTAATACAAACAGGGGTTAAGTTTTAAACCATATATATATAACCGTGGGTTTTAAATGTGCACACACCAAAATGGTCACATTACATATATATAACTGCGGGGTTTTAAATACGTGCACATAACAATAGTCATATGAGATATATATATATATATATATATATATATATATATATATATATATGTAGATAACCGTGGGTCGGGGCTTAGCCTCGGCCCGGTCTGCGCCCCATTTCACATTATTTCAAACTCAAATAAATTTAAACTCATACATATGTTAAGAACTACATGTGGGCATGCCGGTTGGGTGGCCCTTCCCAAGGATTTACCCCTGCCCGGAGGTCGTGGGTTCGAATACAACCAACAACATAAATTTTAAACCACTATCCAAGTGACACATGGCGGTCATTGATTGGGCCATGTGCCATCATCTAATTTGTTGTAAACAAGCCACGTCATATGCCAACTATCCACATGATTTCCTGCCATGTGTCATATGGCCCTGCCACATGTCATACGGTCTGCCACGTCAGCATCTGTACAGACTGTACAGTCAACACATTTTTCTTACATGTTTGTCGTTTTGAACAGAACACAATATCTCTCTCATCCGACATTCATTTGAACCCAAATGAGTTGCGTTGGGTTCGTGACATTGAGGCCTACACTCTCATTTGATTTGATGTGATCTCGAGGACTTTGAAATTTGAGCAAAATTTGATCCCCTGGATCACACCTCCCCATTGGAAAGATTTTGGACCTCCAAAAGACTATTTTCAGTCTATTTGAAGATGAGAGTATAGCTCCCTCACCTTTTCAACCTCAATCCACTTGGCTTTGCTTGGATTTGTGCCTTTAAGACCAACTCGAAGATATTCCATATTTCCTCGTTTTGAAGTTCTCATTCTCTTGTCAAGGAGTGTGTCTTCATACAGTTCTGTAAGATATTCTGGGAACAGATAATCTATAGAAGGAATCTAAACATTCTCTCCTTGATCATCAATCAAAGGAAGCTCATACAATTTCAAATTCTCAACATTAACAATTACATACATTTGCATATAAGGAGACAAATCTAAATGGAAGGCATTGTTACCAATCTTGTCAAGAATCATGAAAGGACCATATCGAATTGGTTTTAGTTTTTTACCTTCTCCTTTAAGCCTCTCCTTACTAATGTAAAGCCAAACTTCATCTTCAACTTGGAAACTGTGATCAACACGATGCTTGTCATGTCTTGTCTTGTACTTGGCTTGACTCTTTTCCAACTGCTCTTGTACCATTTGATGTATCGACTGAATTTGTTCAATGAACTTTTCTGCCCTATCAATGTCATATTGACCATCAATAGAAATATCCTTCCCAAAGATAAAATCTAAAGGAGATTTGGGCAAATAGCCAAAACATGCTTCAAATGATGACGTTTGAGTTGAAGAGTGCTTAGCTTGATTGTAAGCATGTTGAATGTAGTGTAAATGCTCATCCCAAAGTTTAGGATGCTTGCTGCAATAACCACGAAGAAGATGCACCACTATTCTATTTACCACTTCTGTCTGACCATCTATTTGCGGATGAAAAGATGTGCTCTTTTTCAGTTTGGTGTCCATAAGTGCCCATAAAATCGACCAAAAACTTCCAATAAATTGAGAATCCCGATCATAAATAATGGATTTAGGCAATCCAAAATGTACCCAAACATTTTGAAAGAACATTTGTGTCGTTTTCTCAGCTGTAACCTGCTTCTTACAAGGCATCAAAATACACATTTTTCTAAATCGATCAACCACAACATAAAGATAAT
>ML790750.1:108805-134194 GCA_009831015.1 Picea engelmannii | reverse complement strand
AATGTATCGTAGATCATGTAATGTTTTGAATGTTTATTTTAATCATTGAATTTATTTTACCATATTTGATAATTATTTTTGTGATTTTTTTTATGCTTCATGAAGGCCGCAATCATCATGAAGGTATTAATAATGGGCTTCCATGAGGAATGAAATGTTATCCCACTCTATTCATGAGGTTGCCCTACTATGAGGAGCTAAAAATAGCTCATTTGTTTGATACAATGCATCTCGAGAAGAATGTGACTGAAGCGTTATGGTGAATCATAGATGGTAGGAGGGACAAAGAAAGAATTGTCATAATTTGTACTAACATTTAGGAAGCCAATCATGCAATGCGAAGTGTGATCTGATATTCAAATAGATCAGATGGAGTACTAGACCAAAATAACCTTCCATGGTTATTAATAGAGAAACAAAGCAATGATGTAAAAGAGGTCATTCAAAGAATTAAATTTCCCACGGGTTTTGCTTCAAACATAAAAAATATCTTAACGAAGAAAGGTGAATTTGGTGGGGTAAAAACACATGATTGGCATACCTTCATTAAGGTAATAATTTTTGTATACATATTTATATATATTGTCCTTATAGAACTTTCATTTTTTTTATTTTGTCTTGCCTACTTTGGTCGAAACAAATAATGATTCATTTTGTTGTTACAATATGTTCTACCGCTATATCTCCCAAACGACTTTGACAACAACATCAAACAAGTTATATATGATCTTGGAAAATACATGAGGTAAGTAGTTGTGATTTATATGCAAAATGTTCTGTAAAAATATTGGTGTACTTAATTATGCGTGTTTTACTTGTAATGCAATATATTATATTATGTTATGTTGAAACATGTTATGTTCTTGTGTCATGATCTCATGTAGATGGTTGTCATTGAAAGAAATCCATGAAGATGATATAAAGTATTGGAAGAGAAATTCCTAGTCTAATGTGTGAAATGCAAAAGTATATACCTCCTACATTTTTCAATGCACAAGCACACTACCTCATACACAAAATTGAGGAAATTGAAATTTGTGGACCTATTCGCACAAGGCCAATGTGGATGGTGGAGAGGCACATGGAATCATTGAAGGCGTTGGTTAGACAAAGAGCGTGTCTTGAGGGTTCTATGGTGGAGGGATATATGGTATATCAATCCATGGTGTATATTAGTCAGTATCTTCCTAAATTAGCAGCGCCAATTATGCATGAAGTGGATCACATTTGGGATGTGAACTCCATCAAAAAATTTGAAGATCAGGAGCATCTGTTGGGGCAAGGTAGAATGAAAAAAATGAAAGGTAATATATTAATAATTGTGAAAATTTATATTAATAATACATATAAAGTTTCATTTTTTATGTATATGATCATACTCATTAATATATTAATATAATTTATTTCATAAATTATAAATATTTATAATTACCTGCATATTGTACATTATAACTAATATTTAATATTGGTGAATTACGTTTTCTTGATTCAGTTGCTCAAGACTGGGATGATTGCATTTATACATTGCAAATAATCTTGATTGGAAGAATGTATGGATTGAAAGATGTAAACAACATAATGGAGGTAGGTTATCATGGAACGACTATCTGAATTGGTTAGAGAAGCTCGTCGTAATGGAGATGCTAATGTTACGCAGAGGGAAATTGATTTAGCATATGGTTTGAAAGATGGAGAGGTAAGCAAATTCACCCATTTTATTCACTTATTTTATATTATATTAATGTGACTACGTGTGTACTATATTTTTCATGTACTTTCGAAGTTATATAAATATATGTTAATTTATTAATTGACAATGAATCTTTTACATATCTGACATATTGTAATTGAAACACCACAAGACTATGTGGTGAAATGGTCATAAATTTGGCATCAAACAATTGGATGAAACCATGAAAAATTCTAAAAGTGGGATAACTGCAGTATTCCAGGTCACTAATGTTTCCTCTAGGAGTGACAGGCATCCCCAAGAATCTGAAAATAGATACTATGGGTATTTAAACGATATACTTGAGTGTGACTTTAATTCCTTCAAATTAGTTCAGTTCAATTTCAAATGGTATAGGTTACGAATGCATGAACGTGATGAGGAAAGAACTATTATTCAACATGCCAACAGATTTCCAATGATTAAAACAACGATATTTTAAAGAGGACATGATCACTATGTTTTTCCAAGCCAATGTGAACAGGTCTTTTACTCAAATGTTCCAGGTGAAATGGATTGGTCATTTGTTGTTAGATACGATCCAAGAGGAAAGCTAATTAAGTATAATCATTTAAGGAAGAAGATACTATTGAAGATCAAGAATATGATTCGACAGATCAAACAGAGCCGGAAGATCATGGAGGGTCGATAGATGAAGAAGAAGAAGAAGATCATGATTCAAGTGTAGGAGACAATATTGCAATTCTTGATGATGATGTCGATGAAAATATTCTTGAAAATGAAATTGATGACGATGATTATATCATCAATCCTTTCAACATTGTTTCATAACCGGATGATGATACAAATGTCGAGTTCGATAAGGAATATCAAGATAGAGAATAAGGATGATTACACAGATGTTGAGGTTGGATTAGGTATGTGAATATATAATATTTTAATTTGTATGAATTATTCTCTTAAAATATTTTACTTTTAATGTTATGGGTTAATTACATGTTTTTAAGTTTTATGTGATGTTTTTATATCCTATGTTACATGTTGTTTAATTATTATTTGAAACCTGAAAATAGTTGCCAATATACAAAAGTACGTAGTAAGCTAAAAATATCATTTAGAAACACATAATTGTGTGTACCTTCATTAATTTTTGTTTTTGTATTTTCTATGCATGAATCTTAATAGGATGTTTCTTTTGATTATTTTCTATTTTATACATTGGGTTTTGGGGATCAATTGAGAGTGATGTGAGGGGGAGGGAAGGGGCCATATGAGCTTCCACCTTCACGTGATTGACCTTGTTCAGTAGAGGATAAATTATTCTTGAAACCAATAGAAGCTCTTTCATTTTTATACCATCATGATTGTATAATATTTCATCAATATTATTACCTATTTGAATATTCTTAGAATTGAGATTCGTTACATAGTCGTTGAAAAAATACAAAAGACTTATGTAGTAGATATTAATTTGGTCTTTATGTGGGACATTTTATGCCATTAGTATGTTTTGTACAAAAATAATGGATCTTTGAGACTACACCATGGTTAAGGAATGAGGAATGAGGAACACAAAACAAGGAACAAGGAACAAAAATTGTACGAGGACTAGACACCGACAACAGTGACCTACAAATGGGGCCAACATTGAAAGTTTTTCAAACAGATTTTGTATGCACTAAAATTTTTCATGGATAGACTATTGGCATGCCTTAACGATATGGGAGGGTTTATGGACTCAAATTTGAGTGACACACCCACTTTCTTCCATCATCAATTCATCATGTAAACCATAAACCCTAATTTTCTTTCAATGTGCATAATTTGGTTGACGCAAGTTTTAGGTTTTCGTCAGTCTTTCTTCATTTTTATTTCAGGCTCTACATTAATGTATATACAATGTATCTGCGTCATAGTTGTGATGAAAAATCCCTCTATTTTTTTAATTTCATAATCAACACCATTAAGATAATAGAGGCGGGCAACACTGACATGTGAATGGGGCCAACGTTGAAATGTTTTCAAACTGTATATGTATGCATTGAAATTTGACATGGATAGACTATTCACATGCCTTAACGATATGGGAGGGTTTCTAGACTCAAATTTTACTGACACACCCACTTTATTCCATCATCAATTCATCATGGAAACCATAAACCCTATTTTTCATATGTTCTAGTAGATATGTTAATAATTCCAAGTTTCATATTTGTATTTGACTGAAGGTCTAGCTAGCTTGCAAAGTATCAAATTGAGATTTCAAGTTGATGAAAAAAATATTAAATGAATCCAAGAATAATTTGATATCGTCACAAGAGAGATGAATGTAAATAATCTTGCGCAAATTTGCTATACTATCGACGAAAAAAGTTTTTCGATAGTATAACTAATTCGTCGCAAGAATATTGTGTAGAATTTGAATGGTGTTAAATGGTTTGCAAGGAGTGTAGGGATTATATTATGGTGAAATGTAGTGTAGTATATAAGAACAATCTCTATTCCAAACCTAAAATTGGATAGTACCATATCTTGTTCATAAGACAAATATTCTTGTTATGTTTCCTTTGTGGTGGCTCAATCCCTCAGTACACATGATGCCTTACAATGAAATATAACAATTTTACTATTGAATGATAGTGTTATGTCACCCATGGTTAAGCAAATAACTTAAGGTTCTTAGGTCCTATTTGAATCTTCTTAGAATTGAGATTCGTTACATAGTCGTTCAAAAAGGACCAAAGACTTATGTAGCAGATATTAATTTGGTCTTTGTGTGGGACATTTTATGCCATTAGTATGTTTTGTACAAAAGTAATGGATATTGGAGACTACATCATGGTAAAGGAACGAGGAACAAGGAACGAGGAACGAGGAACACAGAACAAGGAACAAGGAACAAAAATTGTATGAGGACTAGACACCGACAACAATGACCTACAAATGGGACCAACATTGAAATTGTTTCAAACAGTTTTTGTATGCATTGAAATTTGTCATGGATAGATTATTGGCATGCCTTAATGATATGGGAGGGTTTCTGGACTCAAATTTGAGTGACACACCCACTTTCTTCCATCATCAATTCATCATGTAAACCACAAACCCTAATTTTCTTTCAAAGTACACAATTTGGTTGATGCAAGTTGTAGGTTTTCATCAGTCTTTCTTCATTTTTATTTTAGGTTCTACATTAATGTATATAAAATGTATCTACATCATATTTGTGATGAAAAATCCCTCTATTTTGTTTATTTATTAACCAATATGATCAAGATACTAGAGGCAGGCAACAGTGACATGTGAATGGGGCCAACGTTGAAATGTTTTCAAACTATATATGTATGCATTGAAATTTGACCTGGATAGACTATTTGCATGCCTTAAAGATATGGGAGGGTTTATGGACTCAAATTTGACTGACACACCCACTTTATTCCATCATCAATTCATCATGAAAACCATAAACCCTATTTTCATATGTTCTAGTAGATATGTTAATGATTCCAAGTTTCATATTTGTATTTGACTGAAGGTCTAGCTAGATTGCAAAGTATCAAATTGATATTTCAAGTTGATAAACCAAATATGAAATGAATCCAATAATCATTTGATATCGTTGCAAGAGAGACGAATGTAAATAATCTTGCGACGAATTTGCTATACTATCGACAAAAAACGTTTGTCGATAGTATAACTAATTCGTCGCAAGAATATTGTGTATAATTTGAATGGTGTTACATGGTTTGCAAGGAGTGTAGGGATTATATTATGGTGCAATGTAGTGTAGTATATAAGAACAATATTGATGCAGGAGCATCTCAAGCGAGCCAGCGTGGAGACAATCGGACAACTGGAAGACCGCCTAGCACAAATTTTGAAATATCTTGAACCATTAATGAGCCATTAAGAAGGAGCACCTTTGTATAATGTAAACGGACCTTGAGAAATTCGCTCTCGTCCTTAGTAGGTAGAAGGCATTTATAGTCGTTAATGCAAGTAGATAGAATTGAATGTTAGATTAGACAGTTTTAGAGCGCAAGAGGGAAACGAGATACAAACACCCTCATTGTGTATTGTAACATTAGCATGTTGATGAGCATAGGAGAGAAACAGAGAGCTGTGTAGCAGAATCCATGTACAGAAGTTCTGGATTAATACAAGGAAGCTGTGATTCAGACTCATGGTGTTCCTATATTCTCTGTGTATGCATCTTTGAATGTTATGCTCTTGAATGTTTTACTCTTTCTGTCATGCAATTTCTTTTATGCTATGTATGAATGATTTCTTGTTGAATGTTTTAAATCTGAGAATAAAGGGTAAGGAAATGAGTTTCAATTATTTCTCTATCTGAGCAAGAGTTCCTGCAAGGAGTGCAGTTGAATTGTCAGCAAGGAGTGCGTCGACAAGATTCAAAGGTTTGTCTCTGGAAGCTCAGGATAGGTAGCTTTTGTTCTCAATTCCACAGAAGTGAAATCAGGCACAGGAGCCGTGCAAGGAGTGCGCAGGCCGAGTGAAGACTCAGAGTCGTGGACCTAAATGAAGCATTGAGAGACTGTTGTTCCATACGTGCGCGGAGTCGACGCACTCAACACTGGGGAGTGTTTGAAGGTTGTCGCAAGGGGTGCGAGCAAGGGGATTTTTCAAAAAAAAAAAAATGTAGAGTCATGGAAAACCTCAGGAAGGATAAGGCCTTTGAAACCATTGAAGGACAGCGCATGGAAGTTGTGAATGGAAGTATTAATAAGGAGTCGTAAGTTTGCGCCACAGGTGGAAAATTTTGTGGAGGAACACTTAGGTCATTCGGAGAAATCGTGGAGGAAGAGACGGATGGTCGGAATTCTCAGTGGAGAATCCACGAGGTCCCATGAGCCATTAGATCTCACAGAGAAGTAGGGAAGATACGGTGAAAGCATTAAAAGTTTCCAAGCTTAGGAGGAGTAGGACCGTAGATCCAAGCCACAAGGGTTGTTGGATTTACACGTGGATACTTGTATCAGGTTTTATTGGGTGGAAGTCCCATAAACGTTGCAACGGGAATCGCGAAATCACGAAACACGAAGTCCCGAAAGCTAAGGGGATTGTGTGGGCCACAGTGGAGTCAGTAAGTGGACAGGTGGCACACTTTCGACAAGAATTCAATTCAGTTGACGGTTTCGGAGTCTCTCGGGGTGAAGTTCTGAGCCTTTTGCATTAGGATTCACGATATTTCGAAGTCTGAAGTCCCAATGAAGTGAGTGGCATTGAAAATTCAAATCTCACGAGTATATCAGAGTTTCGGCAAATCAGGATTTGCGAGTCGAGGAGACGAGTTTCTCGACATCGCGATCGCTGAAATCGCGATTGCCAAAATCGCGATAGGGAAAATCCCAAAAAGGAAAGAGGAAAGGTCAGTGTTGACTGTTTTTGGGTTTTGGGGATTCAAGAGGCTAACGCTCGACCTACAGACTCGCGAAAGCATGAAATCCAATCTCCTAAGTGCATATTTTCCGAAAGGAAAATAGAAGAGCCAGTGCAAAGCTCTTCGGCCCGGTGTAAAGGAAAGATATTGTGTTAACGTGGACCTTCCGAACTGTCGATTGTGGAGGGAGCGTGAGTCAGCATCAAATCTCTATGCCAAACCTCAAAATGGATAGTACCATTTCTTTTTCATAAGACAAATATTCTTGGTATGTTTCCTTTATGGTGGCTCAAGCCCTCAGTACACATGATGCCTTACAATGAAATGTAACAATTTTACTATTGAATGATAGTGTTATGTAACCCATGTTTAAGGAAATAAATTAAGGTTATTAGGTCCTATTTGAATCGTCTTAGAATTTTTATTTGTTACATAGTCGTTGAAAAAAGACAAAAGACTTATGTAGCGGATATTAATTTGATCTTTGTGTGGGACATTTTATGCCATTAGTATGTTTTGTACAAAAATAATGGATCTTGGGGACTACACCATGGTCAAGGAACTAGGAAAAAGGAACAAGGAATGAGGAACAAGGAACACATAACAAGGAACAAGGAACAAAAATTGTATGAGGACTAGACACCGGCAACAATGACCTGCAAATGGGGCCAACGTTGAAATTTTCTCAAACAGTTTTTGTATGCACTAAAATTTGTCATGGATAGACTATTGGCATGCCTTAACGATATGGGATGGTTTCTGGGCTCAAATTTGAGTGACACGCCGACTTTCTTCCATCATCAATTCATCATGTAAACCATAAACCCTAATTTTCTTTCAAAGTACACAATTTGGTTGACGCAAGTTTTAGGTTTTCATCATTATTCTTCATTTTTATTTCAGGTTCTACATTAATGTATATACAATGTATTTGTGTCATATGTTTTATGAAAAATCCCTCTTTTTCGTTGATTTATTAATCAACACCATTAAGATACTTGAGGGAGGAAACAGTGACATGTGAATGGGGCCAACGTTGAAATGTTTTCAAACTATATCTATATGCATTGAAATTTGACCTAGATAGACTATTTGCATGCCTTAATTACATGGGAGGGTTTCTGGACTCAAATTTTAATGACACACCCACTTTCTTCCATCATCAATTCATCATGGAAACCATAAACCCTGTTTTTCATATGTTCTAGTAGATATGTTAATGATTCCAAGTTTCATATTTGTATTTGACTGAAGGTCCAACTTGCTTGCAAAGTATCAAATTGAGATTTCAAGTTGATAAACCAAATATGAAATGAATACAAGAATCATTTGATATCGTCACAAGAGAGACGAATGCAAATAATCTTGCGATGAATTTTCTATACTATTGTCGAAAAACATTCGTCGATAGTATAGCTAATTCGCCGCAAGAATATTGTGTCTAATTTTAATGTTGTTACATGGTTTGAAAGGAGTGTAGGGATTATATTATGGTGCAATGTAGTGTAGTCTATAATAACAAACTCTATGCCAAACCTCAAAATGGATAGTACCATATCTTATTCATAAGACACATATTCTTGGTATGTTTCCTTTGTGGTGGCTCAAGCCCTTAGTACACATGATGCCTTACAATGAAATGTAACAATTTTACTATTGAATGATAGTATTATGTCACCCATGGTTAAGTAAATAACTTAATATTATTAGGTCCTATTTTAATCTTCTTAGAATTGAGATTTGTTACACAGTTGTTGAAAAAAGACAAAAGACTTATGTAGCAGATATTAATTTGGTCTTTGTGTGGGACATTTTATGCCATTAGTATGTTTTGTACAAAAATAATGGATCTTGGGGACTACACCATGGTCAAGGAATGAGGAAAGAGGAATAAGGAACAAGGAATGAGGAACGAGGAACACAGAACAAGGAATGAAAATTGTATGAGGACTAGACACCGACAACAGTGACCTACGAATGGGGCCAACATTGAAATTTTTTCAAACAGTTTTTGTATGCATTGAAATTCGTCATGGATAAACTATTGGCATGCCTTAATGATGTGGGAGGGTTTATGGACTCAAATTTTAGTGACACTCCCACTTTCTTCCATCATCAATTCATCATGTAAACCATAAATCATAATTTTATTTCAAAGTACACAATTTGGTGGACGCAAGTTTTAGGTTTTTGTTAGTCTTTCTTCATTTTTCTTTTAGGTTCTACATTAATGTATATACAATGTATATGCATCACAGTTGTGATGAAAAATCCATCTATTTATTTGATTGATTAATCAACACCATCAAGATAGTAGAGGCGGGCAACAATGACATGTGAATGGGGCCAACATTTAAAATGTTTTCAAACTGTATCTGTATGAATTGAAATTTGACCTGGATAGACTATTTGTGTGCCTTAACGATATGGGAGGGTTTCTGGACTCAAATTTTATAGACACGCCCAATTTCTTCCATCATCAATTCATCATGGAAACCATAAACCCTATTTTTTCATATGTTCTAGTAGATATGGTTCAAAACACATGCAGAATGTGTTCAAAATGAATGGATAGGAAAAAAAAATTGTTTAATATGGTTGTCTTAAAATTTAGGAGAGGATTGTGTATCAGGAACAATGATAATGAGGAAGGTAAAAACATAAACCTCATATACATTAAAGTTACCAGTGAAAAAACACAAGGATTCTGAAGAAAAATAATATTGACTTATCCTTTTCCCCTCCTAGAACCGTAAGGAAAATGCTAGATCATGAAAAATATGACATAACCTGAAAGTGAAAAAAGGTGTATATTCTATCCCATGCTCTTGTGGTAAGCAATATATTGGTGAAATGAGAAGATCATTCCAGGTAAGGTTGAAAGAGAATTTTGTTGACATTAGACATAATCAATCAAATAAATCCACTTTAGTTGAACACTCACAAAAAACTAGACATCACATATGTATCGAGGACACTAAGATCATCGCTAAATTAGAACATCATGGAAAAATAAAAATATGGGAAGCACTAGAAATCGAGTTGAAAATGAATAATATGAAGAGATATGAGAATTCAAAGATCAACAAATCTTGGAATCATGTCCTACATATCCTTAAAATAAATAATAATCCAAATAAATAAAGGGAATGAGTCGACTAAAAAGTTGAATTTCAACATAAAAGGGGAATATTATTATTTATTATTCAAGAAGATGAGTTTCTAATTTGTGATCTTTCTCTCCTAAATATGATCCCAACTTGGGGATTGAAACATCAAGTTTCAAAGCTAATTAACGCAGGTTTCCTCCTATTGTCTAATTTATTGACTATGTAAAATGAACAACCTACCTATAGTTCCAATTGAGCTTGTGGTGGATATCAATTCCAATATATTTGTATGAAGTCACTTCCTCCAAGTTATTATTGTCATAAAAAAAAGTATCGTATGTGATCATTTTGGATTTAATTATCATAACCTTTGTTTTTTCATTGTTCACAGTCATGCCCATGCTAGAGCATAAGTCCTTGAGGATTATTAGTTGTTTTCCTAGGTCATAGGGAAACTTCACCATAAGAACAATATCATCAGCATAAAGAGGGAGGATGATGACTACACTAATGAAAGTCGGGCCAACACATACTACACCCTCCAAAAAATATTCTAACTTATCAATATAGATGCAAGAAAGGGTAGGGGATAGGGGACAACCTTGCTAGACTCCTATATTACAGTTAATTTCTTCTGACTAGCCCTCAGTGTTCCTAAAATTAGAAATAACTTTCTCATATAGCCTTATTGTAGTAGCTTTTAACTCAAAAGGTACTTTAATCTCTTCTAACCTATTCCAGAGGTTAATCTTGGGCACAATGTCAAAAGATTTTGTAAAGAAACAAGAGAGGAGATCAGTTTTATCATTACAACACTGCTATGTAATGATCTTAGATGTAAACAGGTTTCCCATAGTGTAATGGTGGCTATGTATAAATATAATATTTGTACAAATTGTGTCTCTCCACTTATGAATTTATAAAATATATTTTATACAATTATGTATATCTATGATTGATTCCATTTAGATTCAATTTAGAGTATGATCCAAATTTTCCTTTTTCTCACAAGGTAAAAATAAATTTTGAGTACATTATATCATGTTGAAGAATCATGACCCTGTAACCCTCTTCTACTACAACATCAAAACCAAAATTGAGCATAAATGAAAAATAAAAATAACTAACTACAAAATATAACAGTTCTACTTAAAAATTAGTGAAAAAGGAATACACTAAAATGCATAAGGTATTAAATAGAATTCATGATCAAGGTCTCAAATAGAACTAATGTAGAGTCATTTTTGTTTAAAGGGATTATTTTGCATCACTTTCCCTCTTTTTAATCAAAATAATCCAATAAATTCACTCTTGAATGTACCTTAAAATGTGTTCCAACCAATAAAAAGTCTCACCGTTGCTTAAAAATGAAAATTTGGTTATAGAAACAGAGTATGAATCACCCAATAGGGGCTTGGAAAATGAATGCCAACACATACATAATAATTCCACTTGAAAATAAAAAGGTACAAGGAAGAAGTTATTGAAATTTACTACAAAACAATTAATATTGACATTTCAAGATATATTAAAAATTAAAACTCACTAATTATAATTATAATTATAGAATGCAAATAATTAACAATATGCAATTGACCTAGTTCATGTTGTTTTAGTCGCCATAGGTTTTGAGGTTCATGAGATATATTATCATTTTCATATGATGTTCATCACATTATGTGGGTTGTTACCTATACCATGAGATTGGTATTTTAGGATGTATGTAACTTGTGCATATTTATATCTTTATGAATTTTATAGATGTGATTCACTTGTCTTGGTCGTGTATGGAGATATGATTATCTTTCAGGATGTCTTAAATAGACAATGATGTGATGTTTGTTGATTTTGGCCCACGATGTTGACTTGAGGGATGATGGAATTAGGTAGGTGTATTATGACCCAAATTTACGCTCCTTCAAATTCACAAGTGGTTAGAACTCATTGAAGGTTTGAGATGATGTGATAAAATCCTAAGCTTACAACAGATCATGACATGATCCTATTCCTCTTTCCTAACAATGAATCTCCTACGATATGGTACAACAAATCTTCTGCGATCTGGCTAGAACGTGACCACTAGAGAAGACAACAAATGATTCTTGACAACAGTTTTCAGGGTTTATTGCCGGTAAAAAAAGAGATATGCACCCTCCCTTAAGCTCTGGTAGTTAGAATATGTGACAATTTGCAAGAAATTCCTTACGAACAGTGGCAGCGATTCAATAATTGAATCCGCAGAGGTGACTTGCTCTCTCGTGCAGTTCTGGTGAACATCAAATTCTTCAACAGCTTAACAGTAACAACGATCCTTCAATGCAGTGCACCCCCTTCAAAAATCTTTAGCATCTTGAATATGCGACCTCCTCCATGCACAATGATTCAGAGTTTGACGGATGACTTCTCCACGCAGCAGATTGACGGATGGCTCCTAGTGAGATAGACGAATGGCTCCTCCACACAACAACTCAAGAATCGCTAACCTTCTCTAATTATTATAAGAGTGTTTTGTCACTTTGCACATAAACCTATTACTAATAAGTGGTAACAACGGAAATTTGGGTGTTAACCCATAATGTTTCCAATCTTCCTTCTAGGTCGCACTAACCATTGTCGTTGACCATCTCATATAAAAGGATGTCAATATCAACAAGATAAACAGAATCCCTATTCAAATTTAGCTCTAATAACAAGATAAACACCAAATTGTTGTATGATACCCCCTTGTTTGTGGGACAAGGGATCCCCTCTGCCCAGTGATTTGACTTGTAAAGTCTATGTCGAAGGTATACATACCCTACCCCCCTCTAGATTTGAACTTGTGACCTATTAGGAGAAAACACATATTCTTAACCATTAGACCCACTATAATATATATATATATATATAATATATATATATAATATATATATATTATAAATATATAAATTAAAAAATAAATAAATAACAAAACCTTAAACCCTTTTAACAAAAACGAAGCCCCCATTTGTGTATGCATATCTCGTGTGTGATCCATACCCCAGCCTCATACATGTGCACTCCATACCCCGACCACATCCCTACACTCCATAACCCTGCATCCCTGCACGCTCGCGACCATATCTCATATCCCTACGCCCAATATTGATCCATATCCCCACAACAGTAAAGAGGATTGTCATATCCCTGTGACAATAATATAACGACCATAGATGGATAAAGAAGCCGCAGAGAGAGGATAAAGAATAGGGAACGAACAAACCAGGAGAGAGAGGTCATGAATAGAGGAGAAATATGGCGTGAAAAGAGGAGAAAGAGGTGGAGCACCTTAGCCCTAGCAATGACAGAAGGAAAGGTAGATTTCCATGACCAGAAATGCCTTGCTCTTTTTTCAAATTTAATTATGAAATTGAAATTGAAATTTAATTATGAAATTGAAAGGAAAAAGAGAAATGCCAACAATTATCTGACCTTGGAGCGCTTAATAGCATCCTAGCTACATCAATTGTTTGGCCCAAAATCTACATTCATGATTAGTTAACTTGTTGTTGTCTACAAGTACTTTTGTTTTTTCTCCTTTTCTGACTGAGATTTCTTACATTTAGCTTCAACTGAGTATGCCCAATATTCTTGAACCTGGACCTTATGCTCAACTAGTGTTGACTTGTCCTCTATTAAATGTAGTGACGTGCTTCAAGCACTACTAGTTCATTCTATACTATGTATAATGTATCATATCCTTTCTCGGTAAAGGCCTATCTTTCAACCCAAGTCTAGATATATTTATTCGTCCATACTTCACATGATATGAAGATTTCATACAAACTTGTTTGGAAGAACTCCTCTTCCTTATCAGTCATCTAATTAAACTATTCTATAGCCAATAAATGGTCATCCCCATCTTTATAACTGGACATGCTAACCCTAATTTGGTCTCATAGAAGAAACATACAATTTTGGTCCTACATAGCAAAAACATACTCTAAGGTAATGACTATCCTTGTCCTTGTCCAAATCCTTTTCCAAAAGACTTAAGTCATCCACTATACTCTATTAAAGTCATCCATCAACCTGGAAAAAAATTGTGGGATAGTTTTTGAGCTTGACTTGGTGTGGCTTTATGTGGAGCTCCTACCAGTGGAATATCCCCTCCTATAACTTTTTGCAGTTACCCTTTTTACTATCCTCTATGAAATTATTTCTCTCTACTCTCGATGTCTACACATATGTTGACATGTAGTGAAATTCCCTAGATTATGCTAGGTGCAATGAATATAGCTTCAATACAACCTCTTTCACCGAGGTAGATATTGTGGTAGTCGATCTTTTCCTTGTTGTCTCATGTTGAATTCTTTGTCATATTTCCTCCTCTACAAAGATTTCTTACTCAATGGGTGTTGTAGAGAATGTCATATGAGCTCGATGAAGGGTAATCCTCCTGGTTGCTTCTAGTTGTATAATCTTTTTATCTGTGTTCCTTACCTTGGCATGTAGCACCAAATAGTTATTGTCAAAAAGCTATCAAAGGTGGTCTTAAATCTTCAAATTTTTGCGTAAGAATATGGAGGGAGTTGATATCATTTTGATCCCTCCTTTTTTGGTTTCTTGTTTGGACACTTATTTACTTTTCCCCCACACTTTCATTAGTGTCGATCATCTTGAGTAGACCCTAATATATCTGGATTTGTGTGGCATTTTTTGTAGACTTCAAAAGGCCAGCCAAGTCTACACTACTTTGCCAACAATGGTCCTTGTTTTTCTTTGACTCTTCTTTTTATTAGTCAACCTCATTCCTTTTGAGACACTACTTCCAACTTCACTCAAGGACTCTTTGGTATTTTCTTCTATGATCAAGTCCACTTGGGAGCTTTGTTTGATGAATATATGTCAATCAAATATTCCTTTTGACCCTTTTTCTCTCATACTCATTTTACCTTTGTATGTGTCAACCTCTACTTGTTCCCCTTTGAGTTGACCTTGGTAGTTTATTTACATGTTTGGTGTATTTCTTGGTCTTGAGTTTGGATACCTCCCTAACCCTCATCTTTCTTGGTTGAGTTCAGCTACCTCCCTAACCCTTATCTTCACTACTTCATATTCCACCTACTGGACTTTGTCTTCAAGGAGTCAGGCAAGCTTAATGTGCTTCACTGCTTCTTGAAGAGGCTCCTTTAACTTTGTTCCATCTTGTCTGTGTAGTTTTTCCTAGTGTTGTTATGCCTTAAACTCTTTAATAAATTATTTTACATCAATAATGAGCTCCACATCCCATTTAATATTGGCTTCTTCTCCCAAAATTTCAAAAGACTCAAAAGATTCTCCAATCTACTGATGTAAATTAGAGTGTATTTGATTGTCAATCCGGTGTTTGTAAGACTTAGAGACACATACAAAATGTATGGCCTTAGAGATAAATTTAGTTCTTTAAATGAAAATAATTCAAAAGCTAATCTAAGTGTTGAGTATGAAAGAAATGCTAAGCTTCTTTACAGAAGGTGTATTCATAGATCTCTTACCATTAATCAACAAGCTAAAGTAAAATCATTCAACTAATATTAAGCATTCAAATCAGTGAGCATTCAAACTAGTTTAGAGGCTTGTAAATGTCAGAAAGACTAAACCCTTTTACAAGATATGCATTTTTTGCTTTCCCACATTCATCAGCAACATAACTAATTTTTAAATGAAGTAAAACACAGCAGCATTACCTACAACAAAATGTAAATTGAACTAAATCTCATACCAAAATTTACATGAAAGTAATGAAAAAGGAGAAGTGTACTAGCTTGGCAAAGGGGGCCCTCCATTGCTTCACTTGTACACCTAGAGTTGTCTCAGTTAAGAAGGAACTTCCAGCAGCATTCACATAATCATCTCATAAAAATAATCAAGAACAAAACACCAAACTGATCTCAACACTGAAAATTCAGAGTTTTCTTCATCAACATCAGATGTCATACTAGTCCATGTCTTGAAGTATTTATACAAGAATTTTGAAACTGAAAATGATAAGAAGTATCCTAAGTTGATGATCAGATCCATAAAATATGCTAGGAAGGTTGAATACCTTGTTAAAATCCATAAAATATGCACAAATCCCAATAAAATCTAAAACTGTCCATGATTTTTTGCTAAAACAGGGTATTTACTGTTGAAGTGGCCATGTTTGACCAACGTTGACTGGTCACCTGGAAAGCTCAGATCTCAAAACTGATAGGTATTCATCCATGATTTTACATCAAGTATCATGACACATGTCTCTGATTTCTCCCAGCTATCCTGAAAGTACACGAACCTTTGAGCAATTACGGGATTTAGTCAAATCCTGTAATTTCTAATAAATTTTTTATCTTAATGCTAAAAATTCAAAAATTCAATTCTTAAGCCAAGGAATGATAAATGTACCTTGCATAGGTTGTTTTATGAAAAATATGGAATAAAATGAAGGAAAAATGGATGGTTTTGGAGACAAAAGTATGGTTTTATGGAGTGAAAGGAAGCATAAAAATGTACTCAACATCTCCCCCAAGAGGAATACTTTGCATGTCCTCATGCACAAAAACAAAATGTCTTTGAACCCCTTTCAATAGTCCTCTATAGATTCTTTATAAGTCTATTGAGTGGATCATAGTGGGCAATGATAAAAATTGAACCCTTCCCAACCCTTCTAAGGAGTTCAAACCCATCCAAGAAAGGTAATTTAAAAAATACCCTTTAAAAAAATTGTAAATTTTTTAAATCACTTTTCATTTATAAAAGACAACAAATATTATAAAATTTAAAAATAAGGGTCACATTTTCAACAAACTATCAATGTATCAACTCCCAAACATGGTTGTTGAATGAGTATTGCAGGGATGATTTTGAGGATGAAAATTTATTTTAAAATGTAGAAACCTTGGCGAATCTTACTAATTCTTCATATGTGAACTATAAATTTTTGGCGATATTTTAGTAAAAATATTCAAATTTCTAAGTATTTTATATAGTTTTTATAAAATTTTGGCGATTTTTAAGGTAAAATAATTTTATCCTATAGAATTTGGGTGAATCATTTTTATAATAGCGAATCTCGTTTTTGGAAAAACCATGGAAAATTAGCCCATGAGCGAAATTTAGTGCCTAAAATCATCCCTGGAGTATTGTACCTTTTTTATAATATGAGGATGAATGTGAATTATGAGAAAGACTCAAGAATTCACTCTCATTACTTTCCTTCGGCATCTAAAGACTAAAATCATATATTTCTTATTTCTCATTGGCTTCCATTATCCCATGATACAATGTACCATCCACAACATTCAATCCATTACATAACTTAGACCCATATAATCCTACCATTGTATTGACATATGAATTGTTAAAGTGTCACTTAATGAAAGATTCCTTGAGAAGTGTGGACACCTTGTCTTTTTGAATCCCCACTTGAATTCATGTGTTACTAGCATGGTTGATCCCTATCAATATGAGAATCGACATCAGATTTGATATCCAAACCCAATGTGTTTGGATCCCACACCTACTATAATGTTGTTTCCTCTATTATCTTTTCCTCCCCTCTTGGCTTTTCAAAACACCAAAACAATTAGTCATGGTCTATGGGTATTACATTGAAATTTATTAATGATATTATCTGTAAATGTGTTGCTCAACAACAATTTTAACCAATTTTGATGAGAAAATGATAGACATAGAGGAAACCCAAGGAAATGAGGTCATCTCTCTTTCTTCGTGTTCACATATTACATCATTCTAAAAGTATTTAACATGTTGATTCATAGTTATTTGTTGCATCGGTAGTGCTATGTGTCTACCTGTTATAAGTCATCTAACACCCATGTTTCCCCCAACTTGTAATTATTCATAAAATAGGATTACCATGCTAAGGCATGTGGACAGTGTAAATTTATTATTGTTTGAGTTGCCAATAACTAACTATGGGAGTGAAGCCTTGAAAGTATTTCCCATGATATCACTAGAGGAAAGATTGTGAAAACTATAAGGGAGGGTCATTATATCAAATAACCCCAAATTCCCTTGATGAGGATAATAAACCTCCTTCGGATCCCAAGGAGAGAAATCAGTTAATGAAGAAAGGACTAGTGGTTGAATTATCAACCACTCCCATAAATAGAAGCATGGCCAAAAACTACAGAATTTCAGCTTGAAGTACCACTAGCTATGGTAGACCAAGCTGATCGAAGCTCCCTTCTGACAGAAGGAACAGGATGGGTTGAGGACCGTCTTGTAAGAAAGATATACAAATCGATAAGGAGAATGTGCAGAGCTTGTGCAGCCTCACTCAAGTGCACCCTCACTTAAAATAAAAGGTAATAAAGAGGTAACAAATAGCTCATACCTAACTTACATCTTATAATTCTCCAAAATTGTTCTTTACACTTAGTGCAAAAAACACGAAATGGAATGGTTTACAAAAGGTCAATGGAGAATGTTATTCTTATCTTATTCTTCAACTTGGATTGAGCATGTATATGACTTGGATTGAGAATGTACATGAATGGTACCTGGCATGTATATGACTTAGATTGAGCCACATCCATATATGTACATCCATAGTTGTTAGTTTTCACTCAAGTACATTGCAGAGGGTGTAATTGTACTTCCTCCTAGTCACCAAGCTTATTGTTGCCCCACAATAGTACTAATGGGAAGTGTGGAGGGTATGCCTCTTTACTTTCAAACCCCATAGTCTATACCTTTTCATCCACATTGGTATATAGCTCCACATCAACACTCCACTTCAATTTCCTTTTCACTTAACATAGCCCCTTACTTTTTATGTGATTTCTGCTATGTGCATCAGCCTTCCCCGTAGCCTTTACATCATGTCACCCTTTTTCCTTATCCTTTTTCTTGTATATGCAAAGTGAAAAGTGCAAATATATGAACTTCCCTTCACTACATTCTTATCTTTTCATACATAAAACTTTCTAAGGAAAAATAATAGGATTTTGGCCAAACTTGTAAAGGAGGTTTTTTCGAAGGCCTTAAACCCTATAAAATTGTATATTAGAGCACTAAAATTGAACATAAATAAAAAAAACCATTAAAGAGAACCTTATTTATTATTGGTCCACTTAGTATTGAACCACACATCCCCATTGGGAGTCTTTTGGTCTATAAGCTTCATCGCCTTCTAGTTCTTCCACCTCTTCAAGCAATGGAAATGGATGATGCATAATGTAGGAATGGATGGAGTTGAATGAAAATGTGGGATGTATGTTGCATGGATGTTGTATCAACAAGGTGAAGCCCCCGTGATCCTTATGAGTATTCAATATGTGTATGGTGGTCTCTATAATCATAAAAGTTTACTATGTTAGAAATGATTACATTTGATTCAATGTTGTATAGCTGTACTAAGTGAACTATGACATTTGCATGGTATTTTTAAAATTTGGGTCCTTTTGCAGTACTGCACACATAGTAATCTATCAAGAAATTATTTCTTTTCCTAAAACCTCTTGCTCCTTCCCATAGCTATTTTTCATCGAAGTTGAATTTCTTGCATTTCATTTTCCTCTTGCATGGTTTAAAGAGTCGAGTCAAAATGCCATCAGTTTCACGACCACTCCTTTGAGTAACAACAACCTAAAATCAAGCGCTAATTAAAATTTATCTAGAAACTTTTCTAGGGCTCTTCAAACCCATCTTAACTTAGGTGTAGAGCTTTGGAATAGGATTGTGAGGATAACTTTCCAAAGCTGCTAAAAAAACATAAATCCTTGAGTTAGGGAGTGAAATCCAGTTTCTATATCACTAACTTTGGGAAGCCCTTCTAACACAAGGGTCAATCATGAGGTCGCATTGAGGACCTAAGAGTAATCAACCCTACTTTGTTGGTATTGGTTTTGACTATCGATTGTCCCCCCTCTGCTTTGGTATAGTAGGTGGTACCATAGAGGCCATAATATTTTAGACTTCCTACATAAGGTAACGGCACATGGAAGGTGGTGTTGTACCTGGGATCGATGTTGGCTAGACTCACTCGGACTCCTTGGAGTGTTTTCCACTGCTCAGTGAGGTAACTTGCACCAGGGAATTAGTTCATTAAGCAGGTTTTCAATGTAACTTTCCCACCCATCAAAACTCATCCCCTTCGTGCATCGATTATGCGATGTTGGATTCCATCACCACTTCTTGTGAGAAGGTTTGTTTGCATTCTTGACTCCTAGATTAATTAGCATGTATTTTTGTTTCTCTTTAGTTGGCCTTAGGATTGAGTTTGTGTCTAATGGCATCAGTTCCGAGTTAATTCCTCATTTGATCAATACAAAATATGGATACAATTAAAATAAAACGTAATAAAGAGGTAACAAATAGCTCATACCTAACTTACATCTTATAATTCTCCAACATTGTTCTTTACACTTAGTGCAACAAACACCAAATGGAATGCTTTACACAAGGTCAATGGAGAATGTTATTCGTATCTTATTCTTATCGCCATAACTAACTTATTCTTCAACTTGGATTGAGCAAAACTAATATTTCTATAGTTCTAAGCTTGGCTTGAACAAAACTAATATTTGTATAGTTATACTCTTGTATCGAACAAAAGTAATATTTGTATAATTCTACTCTTGGCTTGCCTTAGACATATTGCCAACTAAAGCACCCAATATTTGCAACACACCAACTGATGGTTGGATTTCTTACTCCATAGCATTGACCCTCATCTTCAATGGACATTTTTTATAATAATTCTAATTTGCACAAATCCAACAAACAACAACCATACTACTATTTTTTTCTTAGATCCATATGATAAATTTATCATGTCCTTAGTGTTATGACATTAATATGTCCTTAATATGTCCAAAATCAAGAGCAATATCACATAAAATTAGGTGGTTGACCACTAATATTGGTAATTGCACCCTAGTCTAATTGTGCATCCAAAACTAAAGATATAAAATTTTTATTTAGAACTTTGAATATGATGATGGACTACTAACTAACAACACGTGCACATGAAACTGAAGGTACAACCAAATAGGTACTTGTCAGATATTTCTTCGTTGAGTGAGGAAATCTTAGGACAAATAGAGGTCAGAAATGCAACTGCATCTAGTAGATATGATAAACAAACAAGGACCAGAGGTGAAAAAGTCAGAATAAAATTTTGTAGACGCATGAAATTTTTTCTTGCCGAAGGAGGATCATGCTCTTATGATGATGAGAGCATAGGAGGCATAGATGGTCCACTCAAGTATAATCATCTAGTGAAACAATGGGTACCTAAGGAACTACCTCCTATAGATGTTAACTTCATTGTCAACAATAGGACATATCGCATTGCACCATCCTCCCTGCATGGCTTGGGGCTATTTTCCATGGATGGAATAATTGTAAAATACAATATAGTAACTGAATTGATGGACTATGTTGGATCGTGTTACAATTATAATGATTGGATGTGACTAGTCTGGTACATGCAAAGTATGTGGAGATATGCACTCACCGCAGATTATATACAGCTAATAAACAAGGATAAAAATAAGGGAGCGACTATCTATATTGATGGAAGGACTAAAGGTTTTGGCAATATCGCAGGGTTTATAAACAACACATGACCTGGGACAACAAACAAACAACCGAATTTCATATATGATGGACATGAAGAGAATCAAGTAGTCATGTGAACAATAAAAAATATATCTCTCAGGGAAGAATTATTAGTGGATTACCATTTGAATCGAATAGAAACATTGACTAATAGTGTGCAGGTTCTTATGCAACACCTCTTTAAGAAACCTCTACTTATTGCATTATATTTTTTTATTATCTTTAACATTGTTTTTTTGTTATCATTAACAATTTTTTCAATATTTGGGGGTTCTAATTATATTATAATGTGGCAGGATGATCGTGGAAAAGGGCCAGCCTCAGAACATGTAAATGGTTATCAATTTCCACTTTCATTTTACGTTGTTTTATCAATTTTATTGAAATAACATTGTTTTTGTTGAAATTATATGTAGTCCACAAGCCATGTTGATCATCATTATGCCGATGAGGAGGGGTTTTATTCATCTACTGATCTGATGGTCTTAATAAAAAAAAAATCATTAAAGATAACAAGGAACTTGGTAGCTTCTTAGATCGTCTAGATCAAACTCCTAACGTGAAAGCAAAGATCAAGTTCCTTATGTCACAACTTAACACATATAATGTAATAACCATAATTTAAAGTGTTTTTTTTTAATGTACTCATGTGTTCAATTATGATACTTTGTTCTTTAACTTTTACATTATCTCACGAAAAAACATTCTTTTTTTATAAAGTTATTTTTGGAGCTTGTTCAGCCCAGTGTTGGTAGTAGTGGCGCTACAAAGATGCTACAGAGTCATGATGTGAGCAATCATATCACTGCTAGAGCACTATTTACTTCTCCATCTTCCACACCTAATTTAAATAGGATCCATGACACGCACCGCCAGACATCTACACCTCGATCAGAGTCTAGAGATGGTGGCAGAGATGAGGATCATAGTGATGTGGTTGAGATGGTTGCATTTCCTAGAGCTAGACGTGTGAAAAGCATGGGGACCCTTCCGTGCACATTTTTGGTCGACGATAATGGACTTCCATTAAAATAATCAAGACTCCCAGGTAGTTTTAATTCATATTTCAATCATTTAATGTTGTCCGCATACAGAAATCATCTAGATTATTAATTTTAAATTAATGATCATATCTTCTTTTGTGTTGGAAATGACCTTTTTTATAGGCACCTAAAGAGAAAGACCTTGTTTATTTTTGGGGAAACCTTATGCATGAGGTGGAGTTTACAGAATTCCAACCTCAAAAAGGAACTTATGGATTATCTTGAAGGCCTTTTTGGAGTAGACACGTTCAATAAAAAAGTGGTCACCTCTGCAGCGGGTGAATATTTAAAATATACGCGGGATGTTTATAGATGAAGCTTGGCAGGAAATACTAGGTATGAGTGTCCTCCATCAATTCCAGAGAGGGAGTGGAAGGCGATCATTGATGATGCAAAAGTTAAGATTTTGAAAAAATCAGGAGAACAAATAACTTGTACACCAAGGTAAATTACAATTTTTTGAATTCAATACTAGCTTTATTTTTCTTTAGATCTAAATAAAAGTGTGGTTATATATAACATACCTGAAAATTTTGATGATAGGTTGCCTGACACTTTGAAGGAAACCAAAGCAAGGATCGCCAAACATGGCCAACACAAGCTAGTTCAGAGAGGCTACTCAAGGTTACAATCACAAATCATAAGTACCCAAACATCTTAAGAATATCATTTGTATCACCTTACAACTTTAAGGTAATTGCAGCCAAAAACATTAAAAAACCATAACCTTATGCAATGCAGGGCAACGACTTCGGAATTGAAACCATGGAGGAAGACCTCCAACTTGGTTACAATTATGGTTATAAAGCCATGGTTGATTGTAGAAAAATAATGGGGAAGACCCCAAGATCCAATTTGTGGGATGAGGTAAATAAAAATCAGTCCACATTAACCTTTCATTACTTATAAAATACGTAAATGTTTGATATCGTCCATAATTTAATGTCTTACATTGTTTTAATCAGGGGAGAAACACTATCAACGAAACCATTAGTACTGGAAAACAAATCGTTGATAGTGCAATGAAACCGGAAGATCATGGTGCTCCCCGGTAGCCCCATCCTAGTGAGGTGCAGCCCCAAGATGTTCCTATGACTGAGGCCCATGACGGTGAAATATCTATATATTAATCATATACTTAATAATTTTGTACTTATAAATTTTGATGTTTCAATGGAAGAGAATGTCATATTTGATCCTCCTTGACCTAAAAATTAGGTGAAAATACTGGAAGCCATTCCAACGGTGCCGACTAGATGACCAGGTAAATAATTACATTGAGGAGTTTTTTTTTAATATTAATGAACTACTTCAATGCTATTTAAAAACTGGCCATATAAATTTAATATTTATTTTTTTTAGGTGATGGCCCCTCACAACAGCATCCACGCCGTGGGTATGAGACCAGACGTACTCGACATGAAAGGACTAAAACAACATCAGCTGCCAAAGAGCACCCATTAAACAAAGACATGGAGATGGATGAATTACTTAACACATGGAAAGCATAAAAGAAGACTAAAATAAATTCATGATGTCATGTAATAATTTTATAAGATAGTTAGATGTACATTATATAGTTGAACATGTAATGATGCATATAATGCATTAACATTATGGGTACTTTTTCATCCGATAATATACACAAACTATTTCTATGGCTTATATATATCTATGAATGTAATTTTGTTATACACTTAATGATAATTTCAAATTCTCATATAAGACTTGGTATATATTGATTCAATACTCCTTGATTCAAGACATCAGAATGCAAGCAAGACCTAGTGCCTTGTGCTTGGGATATGGAGTCTAGGCAACACACAGAACTTGAATATGCAATAGGCAACTTCCAAAATCTTGTGACATGATATATGCAACTTTGAAAGTCTTGTTACATGTGACATGTGGCAAGCATCTTTTTCCAAGCAATGTGAAAACTTTAAACTTGGTGCACCATGCAAAAAGAAATTTTTGGGAAGATGCAATAATAATTTTTAAGGATTAAACATGAGTGGTTGTAAATGGCCATGTCAATCATTTTATAATATTTTTTCAGAGCATTACCCTTCTTTTTATTGTGTCTCACATGACAAAGAAACACAATCACATTACCATTGTCAATTTATATGTGGAGGGTTTTTCAAGATTTCAAGACTTTCTTTATATCTTCCTACTTTAATCCTCTCATGGTCATGTTAATCCATTTAGAGGTATATGATATAAACACTCATTGTTATAATGTTGACATAAATTCCAATCTTCACTTTGTCGATTAGAGGGCACAATTTTGGCAACAATTTAATTTTTTTACTTCCATGAAATTTATTTTGTTTCTTCAACAACATTAAGAATTAAACATGTGGGGTTGGAAATGGAGATGTAAAACATTTACTCTTTCACACATGTGCATCATCTTTATCTTCATGTCTAGAATATGTGGAGGGTTATTCAATGTTTCAAGACTTTCTTCATATTTTCATACTTTATTCTTCTCATGGTCATGTTAATCCATATAGAGGTTCATGTTATAAACACTCATTGTTCTAATGTTGACATAAATTCAAATCTTCAATT
>ML790750.1:65167-83047 GCA_009831015.1 Picea engelmannii | reverse complement strand
AGGAGGGGGGTACAGAGAGAATGTGCGAGTGTGAGAGGGGGGGAGACCAAGAAAAAAAGGGGGGCTAGACAAGGAGTGTTTGAATGTGTGAGAAGGAGGGAGAGGGATACAAAGAGAGCGGGTAGAGAGAGAGTGAGAGGAAGGGGGGGAGAGAAAGTGAGGAGGGGTAGATGTATGAGAGAGGGAGCAGAGAGATAGTGAGAGGGATGGGGAGAGAGAGGGGGAGGGAGGAGCGGGTGGAGAGAGAGTGAGAATTATTGTGAGAGGAAGGGGGGAGATAGAGGGAAGGTAGGGTAGATATATATAAAGAGAGAAATGGGGGGATGGTAGAGGAGAGAGAGAAAGAGGTGGTATATGTAGGAGAGAAAGAGAGGAGAGATAGTGGGACAGAGGGGGAGAGATAGAGGGAGTAGGGGGGTAGAGAGATAATGTGTGAGTGTGAGAGGGGGGGGGAAGAGAAAGAAAGAGATGTAAATTCTAAACTTGTACAATATCTACTACAAACAAATATTCAGAAAATAAGAAAAAAGATACAATGGAAAATACAAACATTACACAGAGATTTTTCCCCTGGAAACCCAAACTAGGAAAGCCAACATATTCTATATTCATTCATTGTGTTACAATTTTTACAATACAAAATATGGCGACAACCACCCCTCAGCGGATGGTCACTCCACCAGGACCTTCTTTCTCTCCTTGGCTCGAAGAGTCAATGCTCTCCTGACTCCTCTCGAGAGTCCTTTTACCCACAGTTAGTCCTTCGGCGATCTCCCTTTCGAAATTTAGGAAAATCGGGTTTCGCGGATTCCCGAACATTGTGTGCACCTTCCCTGCACCTTAAAACTCCGAACCCCGATCCCCGAGGTCAACGGTCAATGCTTTGCTTTGTCAGGGATTTCCCTATCAGGAAATCGGCATATGAAAGGTCATGACCCTCTCACCCTTCAAAACCCTGAATGTCGATACGCGATGCCACGTGTTATATCCCACACCGTCTCTGTGGGACTCATCGCGACTCGTGACCTCGCGATTCCTCAATACTCCTGTCGACTTCGAAAATGCCGAAGTGTTGAGTCCCGACTCCTCGGGATCTCGTGCCACCTGTCCCTCCAACGATGAACGGCTCCGATTAAATCGGGAAATCGCAACTTGCGATTTTGACGTGCATGAAATGCTTGCACTCGCCAACCCTGATATGCCGATATGAAAATGGCAACCGGACTCCTCTGGGCGCCTGCGAGTTAACTCCCTCGCAACTCCTCTGCGATCTGACGGTCTGTGTGGTTTCGAAGATCTACTCGACGATCTTCAAGTCGTCGATTCTCTTCCTCTTGGAGAGCTCTCCGCTCCACCACCTTCCTTCTGTAAGGACTTCACTGAATCCTGCTCCCTCCGAGAAGCAAAGGCGCTATCCCTCTTGAGCTTCTGTAATTCTGACTCCTTTAGGGATCTTTTCGAACACACTCCCTGTGCTCGACTTCGACCTTCACCAACCCTCAACGGTACTGAAGCTTCCCCGGTTCTATGCACTCACAGTCACAGCAATCCCAGCCTTTCCCTTCTCAGACTTGCTACTGAGATTCAATCCGACCTGTGCTTCACCTGCATGGCTTGAATAACACAAATCAACTCCGGGTTGAACGAGAATGAGTGTTTAACTCTAGAGCCTCCTCAACGCACCCTATGCGGAGGAATTCGACTACACTCTATGCAGGAATCTCCTGGCTCAAACAGAGAAACAATTGGAACTCATTCACTTCATTCCCTCAGGTTTCGAACCTGATATGCAATCACATATGCAGCATATAGAAGCTAAGCATAAAAAGAAGAAAACATGCACAGGCATAGTATCAACAACACACAGAGATCAAACACATCCATGGGATTGAATCAAAGCTTTCCTATTAATTCAATATCTGTACATGGAGGTTCTTCACCAGCTCTCTGCTCTGCTCTCTATTTATCTCTATCTGAATGAATGAGGATATCATAATGTACAAAGGAAGGGTGCCTATATTCGTTTTCCCTCCTGGAAAATGTAACTGTCTAATCTACAGCTAACCCTATCTACCAGCATTAAAACTATTTAATGTCTTCTTATCTAAATTACAATACAAGTGCACTTCACATGAACGCGTTCATTCAAACGACGGCGCAACAATCTTTTCAAAGTAATTCAAAATTGTATGTGTTGGCATTGTCCAGTTGTTCCTTTGCCTCCACGCGCTGGCTCGCTTGATCAAGATGTGGATGCTCCTGCATCATACTCCTCGGCTCAAAAGATTCATGGGATCATGTCCATGAGTTGCTGCACGGTGTGACCATGCTTCTGTATGACTGCCTCTATTTCCCAGCTGGCATCCTCCACTGGGTGGTTCTTCCATTTCACCAGGTACTCAAAATATTGCTTCCTCCTGGTCTTCTTGCCTGCTCGTTTCTCCAGTATGCACTCCATCTGCAGTTTCTGTGCAACTGGTAATTGTTTCTGCCACTGAATCACTGGTTCCTCAGTTCTAGTGTCTGCTTCCTTGGCCCTATATGGGTATAAATCCGAAACGTTGAAAATCGAAGATATCCCGATGCCCTCTGGCAACTCAATCTCATATGCATTTTCGCCAAATTTCCTCAGGATTCGGCACGGCCCAATTTTCTTCATCTTGAGCTTGTTGTATGTTCCCCTTGGGAACCTTTCTTTCCTCGAGTGCGCTAGAACCATGTCTCCAACTTCAAGCTGAAGTTGTCTTCTCCTCTGATCGACTCTGTGCTTGTATTCATGGTTCGTCTTCTGCAATCGTTGCTTCACCTGCGTGTGAAGTTCTTGCATTGCTTCAGCGAATCTTTCCGCACTTGCACTGCTAGTCTCAGCCTGTTCTGACTCCCTGAGTTCAGACACTCCTCTTGGCTGTGTCCCATACAAAATTTGGAATGGGCTCTTACCTGTACTCCGATTCACCGAATCCTTGTACGCAAACTCTACTTGTGGTAGGATCTGATCCCAACTGGTGTGATGCTCAGTCACCAGGCTTCTCAACAAGTCTCAGAGGCTTCTATTCACCACCTTGGTCTGTCCATCTGTCTACGGATGATATGCTGAGCTGAACGCCAAGTCAGTCCCCAGCTTCTTCCATAGCGTCCTCCAAAAATGACCTATGAACTTCGTATCCCGATCCGAGACTATGCTCCTGGGCAATCCATGCAATCGCACAATCTCTTTGAAAAAAAAATTTGCTATGTGCATTGCGTCACTGGTATTATGACACGGAATAAAATGTGCCATCTTTGAGAACCTATCCACCACCACAAATATGGAATCAAATCCCCTTTGCGTTCTCGGTAAACCCAACACAAAATCCATATTGATGGCCTCCCATGGCCTCTCTGGTATGGGCAATGGCTGATAGAACCCTGTGTTCTGCCTTCGGCCTTTTGCATGTTGACATATTCTGCACCTGTCAACAAATCTCTTCACATCTTCTCGCATGCTTGGCCAGTAATATGATTCGCTCAGCTTGGTGAATGTCTTGTCATGCCCGAAATGACCTGCTAAACCTCCACTGTGCTTTTCCTTCACCAAATTCTCTCTCATAGAGAAATCTGGAATGCACAACTGATTGCCTTTGAAAAGCAATCCATCCTAGATCATGAATTCAATCCACGGGATCCTATCTCTGAGCACCGTATTCTAGGCTGCCTCGTATGCCTCACAAAATTCTGCATCGCCTGCATACATATCCTTCAGGTTTTCAAAACCCAACGTCTTGACTCTGAACTCCTGCAGCAATAAACACTTCCTGCTCAAGGCGTCAGCCACCTTGTTCGCAGTCCCCGAAATGTGCTTTATGAAAAAGGTGAAATTCTGCATATATTCCACCCACTTCGCATGCTTTTGATTCAGCTTCTCTTGCTGGCTCATGAACTGCAATGCATGGTTGTCGTTGTACAACACAAACTCCGTGGGTATGAGATAATGCCTCCACTTCTTCAATGCCTGGATAATGGCATAGAATTTTTTATCATATGTGGAGTATTTCAATTTTGCATCATCCAGCTTCTCACTGTAATATGCCACAGGTCTATCATCTTGACTTAAGACCCCTCCAACAGCATACCCACTAGCGTCACACTTTACCTGGAAGGTCTTCCGAAAATCAGGCAGCACTAATACTGGCTGCTCTGTTATCTTCCGCTTCAACAGAGTGAAGCTCCTCTCAGCCTCGGCTGTCCATTGGAAAACCTTATGCTGCTTTTTCACAGTGTCCATCATTGCGGTGCTAATTCCACCGAAGTTATGAATGAACTTTCGGTAGAAACTAGCTAAACTGTGAAAGCTTCTTACCTCAAAAACATTCCTCGGCGATGGCCAATTCCTGATCACCTCAACCTTCTCAGGATCCATCTTCAATTCATTTGCCGAAATTACAAAACCCAAATAAATGAGTTCTGTCTGCATGAAGGAACATTTCTTCAAATTAATCAGCAGCTTCTCCTGCTGTAACCTTCTCATCATAGTGGCTAAATGCTTCAAGTGTTCAGCCTTCGTCTTGCTGAATATCAATATATCGTCCAGGTATACCACCACAAATTTGACAATGAATTCCTGCAGGACTTCATTCATCAGCCTCATGAATGTGCTTGGTCCGTTTTTCAAACCAAACGACATGACCAGCCATTCGTACAAATCCTCGTTTGTTTTGAATGTTGTCTTCCATTCATCTCCCTCTCTCATCCGGATCTGATGATATCCGCTCTTGAGATCTATCTTGGAGAAGTAATTTGCTCCACTCAGGCAGTCCATCAAGTCGTCCATTCTCGGCAGTGGAAACCTGTACCTGATGGTGATCTTATTAATTGCCTTGGAGTCTGTACACATCCTCCAGCCTCCATCCTTCTTTGGACTCAGTACTTTCGGAATAGCACATGGACTAAGACTCTCTCTGACCAGTCCCTTGTCCTGCAGATCCTGCACCTGCCTTTTGACCTCCTCGTTTTCCTGAGGTGTCAACCTGTATGCTACCTTATTTGGCAAACTTGCTTCGGGTATGAGATCAATATGGTGACTCACACTCCTCATCGGTGGCAATGAACGTGGCAGTTCATCCATGATGATATCAGCAAACTCTCCCAGCAGTTCCTGAATCTCCTCTGGCAAGTCATCCACTCTTGTGCTTGTCAGGACAATTCTCGGCTTCCTGACAACAAAGAACTGTGGATCTTCATTCTTCTCCATCTCTGTGAGAAGCTCTTTCCCACTCATGAGAAGTATCGTATTGTTCACTTCCGTCTTGACCACCTTATCCTTGATCGGAAGCAACATATGGGATCTCCCATCCTTCTCCAAGGTGTATGTGTTCATTCTCCCATCATGAACAACATGTCGATCATACTGCCAGGGTCTCCCCAATAATACATGACAGACATCCATGGGAACGACATCACACAGGATCTCATCCTTATAATTACCCATTTTAAAATTGACCAAGCATTGTTTGGTAACACATACCTGGTGTCCTTTCTGTAGCCACGTCACCTTGTATGGACTCGAGTGCTTGTGCGTTTTCAGCTCCAGTTTCTCCACCATCTCGGTTGAAACGAGATTATCGGTGCTTCCGCTGTCCACTATGACCTTGCATTTCCATCCCTTGGTCTTGCAAGTCGTCCGAAACAATCTGCATCTTTGCGCTGAGCTGTCCACCTCTTTCTCAGGTGTCAAGAGAGCCTTGTGCACTATCAGTGACTCTCCACTTCCAGTGTCTTCATCCTCAACGTCACGCCTCTGTGCCTCAGCAATGTGAGCTTTTCCTCCATCCATTTTCCTATCTTGACAGTCAACAACTTTGTGTCCGTCTTTACCACATGTGATAACTCCCCCTCGACCTCTTCCTCTACCTCGGGTACGAGGAAATGTGTTCACATCAGCATATCCTCCTTGTTGATCATCTTGCTGCCTCCTCGACTCAAAATTTTGTTGCTTCTGCTGTGAGGTTCCACCTCTTTCAGATTTCCCCTGAGGCCTCTTCCAATCCTCCTTGGGATTTTGTGTTCTCTCTGGGAAAATGGCTTTGCCTTTGGACTGACTTCTGCCTCGCCCTCGCTGACCTTGCTTGCGGCTCAGCTTCTCTTCGGCTTTCAAAGCCATCTGGTATGCATCCTCAACTGTTCAGATGGTCAGCATGCTCAGCTCGTCCTGAATATCATACCTGAGACCATTCAGGTATTTGGTCACCTTCTCGTCATCACTCTCCCGATGACCAGCTCGAATGTTGAGCCTATAGAATTCTTTGGTGTATTCCTTCACCATCATCAACTTCTGTCTCAGGTTCTGCATACGCCTAAACAGAGTGATCTGGTAGTCTCTCGGAATGAAATTCGCCTTCATATTGGCGATCATCCGATCCCAACTTTTGATCTTTTGTTTTCCCTTAGAACGTCTGTCTTCCTGCAGCTCATCCCACCATAAGGCCGCATGTCCTTTCAGCTTCGTGACGGCATGCTTTATCTTCTTGCCCTCTTCGATATCCTCATAATCGAAGTAAGTGTCGAGTGCTCGGATCCAATCCAGCAATTCCTCTGCGTTCATACTTCCCTCATAGATGGGAATGTCCATCTTAGTCTTCGAGCTCATCCTCGAAATAGCCCTGATCAACCTCTCTGTCGAGGCATCTTCTGCTGTGACCTCTTCTTGGTCGTGTCCAGCTTCCTCTTCAACCTTAGGATCACTGAACTTTGTCATACCAGATCCACGCCTCTGGGTGGTTTCCATCTCTTCGAGTCTCGCCCTGAGATATCGTATCTGACGTTCCATCTCTGGGTTGCCTGCTGGCCTACCCCTTCTCTGGGCATCCCTTTCTTCACGATCAGGTGACTGCCTCTCCCTTCGCGGCAACATTATATCTTCTTCTCTCTGCTACCTGAACAAAGAGAACTTCAACTTCGGCTCTGATACCACTTGACGACAACCACCCCTCAGCAGATGGTCACTCCACCAGGACCTTCTTTCTCTCCTTGGCCCGAAGAGTCAACGCTCTCCTGACTCCTCTCAGGAGTCCTTTTACCCACAGTTAGTCCTTCGGCGATCTCCCTTTCGAAATTTAGGAAAATTGGGTTTCGCGGATTCGCGAACCTTGTGTGCACCTTCCCTGCACCTTAAAACTCCTAACCCCAATCCCTGAGGTCAACGGTCAATGATTTTCTCTGTCGGGGATTTCCCTATTGGGAAATCGGCATATGAAAGGTCGTGACCCTCTCACCCTTCAAAACCCCGAATGCCGATACGCAATGCCATGTTTTATATCCCACACCGTCTCCGTGGGACCCGTCGCGACTCGTGACCTCGCGATTCCTCAATACTCCTGTCGACTTCGAAAACGCCGAAGTGCC
The DNA here is from genome assembly GCA_009831015.1 of Picea engelmannii. NCBI lineage: Eukaryota > Viridiplantae > Streptophyta > Pinopsida > Pinales > Pinaceae > Picea > Picea engelmannii. The sequence continues at coordinate 75,667 of ML790750.1, read as the reverse complement.
GAGTCCCGACTCCTCGGGATCTCGTGCCACCTGTCCCTCCAATGATGAACGGCTCCGATTAAATCGGGAAATCGCAACTCGTGATTTCGACATGCATGAAATGCTTGTACTCGCCAACCTCGATATGCCGATATGCAAATGGCAACCGGACTCCTCCGGGCACCCGCGAGTTAACTCCCTCGCAACTCCTCTGTGATTTGACGGTCTGCGTGGTTTCAAAGATCTACTCGATGATCTTCAAGTCGTCGATTATCTTCCTCTTGGAGAGCTCTCCGCTCCACCACCTTCCTTCTGTAAGGACTTCACTGAAGTCTGCTCCCTCTGAGAAGCAAAGGCGCTATCCCTCTTGAGATTCTGTAATTCTGACTCCTTTAGGGATCTTTTCGAACACACTCCCTGTGCTCGACTTCGACCTTCACCAACCCTCAACGGTACTGAAGATTCCCCAGTTCTGTGCACTCACAGTCACAGCAATCCCGACCTTTCCCTTCTCAGACTTGCTACTGAGATTTAATCCGACCTGTGCTTCACCTGCACGGCTCGGATAACACAAATCAACTCCAGGTTGAACGAGAATGAGTGTTTAACTGTAGAGCCTCCTCAACGCACCCTATGCGGAGGAATTCGACTGCACTCTATGCAGGAATCTCCTGGCTCAAACAGAGAAACAATTGGAACTCATTCACTTCATTCCCTCAGGTTTCGAACCTGATATGCAATCACATATGCAGCATATAGAAGGTAAGCATAAAAAGAAGCAAACATGCACAGGCATAGTATCAACAACACACAGAGATCAAACACATCCATGGGATTGAATCAAAGCTTTCCTATTAATTCAATATCTGTACATAGAGGTTCTTCACCAGCTCTCTGCTCTGCTCTCTATTGCTCTCTATCTGAATGAATGAGCATATCACAATGTACAAAGGAAGGGTGCCTATATTCGTTTTCCCTCCTGGAAAATGTAACTGTCTAATCTACAGCTAACCCTATCTACCACATTAAAACTATTTAATGTCTTCTTATCTAAATTACAATACAAGTGCGCTTCACATGAATGCGTTCATTCAAACGACGGTGCAACAATCTTTTCAAAGTAATTCAAAATTGTATGTGCTGGCGTTGTCCAGCTGTTCCTTTGCCTCCACGCGCTGGCTCGCTTGATCAAGATGTGGATGCTCCTGCATCAAAATACATATAGGAGCCAATGGCATCCAAAACCCTAACCCAATGACCTTGATTATTCCAAAATCCTAATTCCTTAATTGGAAATAGAAAACCATCGGCAAAGAAACCATGTGCCGAAAAACCACCTAAATATAATCTGGTCCTGAAAATGTGGTCCCGATGCAAAAAAAAAAAAAATCAGGGGCGCTACCCCCAAAACCCTGTGCGCCCGGTGCAGACGCTTAGAAAATGATACTCGTGCAAAGAATATAACAAATAACCAACAGTCTCCTACTTGTTTTTTTCTTTGCACACAGGGGGTTAGAGGGTTACATAGTCAACAATCTAGGGCAGCAATGCCCATGGATTCTCTACACCAAGAGAACTTCTCAGTGCTCACAGATTTTGTTAATGAATTTGCAACATTCTTCAAGGTGTCCACCTTCATCAAAAATACTTTTTTTTCTTCAACCATGTCTCTCACAAGGTGATATTGAATATCAATATGCTTTTTCTTTGAATGATGATCTGGGTTCTTTGCCAGAAAAAATTGCACTCTGACTATCACAATCTATTCTTATAGCTTGTTGTACCAACCCAATACCTAAACACAATCTTTGTAACCATACTGCATCCTTACTTGCATGAGTGGCTGCCATGTATTCAGCTTCTGTAGTTGAAATTGCCACTACAACCTGTCTTTTTCTCATCCAACTTATTGCTCCTCCAAACAGGTTAAATACATACCCACTTATAGATCTCCTACGATCTAGATCTCCAGCCCAATCTACATCCACAAATCCATGTATATCCACCACTCTATCCAATCCTGGTCTTCCTTCATAGCACAATCCATAGCTAGCAGTGCCATGAAAATACCTAAAAACCCTTTTTATTGGTTCCCAATGCTCCTTCCCTGGTTTTGACATATACCTACTCAAAACTCCCATTGCATGTGCAATGTCCGATCTAGTATAGACCATTGCATACATCAAGCTACCAACTACACTAGCATATGGAACATGAGACATGTCCTCCTCTTCTTCATGTGTCTTGGGACACTGATCCATACATAAATTTACACCAACAGGAATAGGAACCTTGATTGGTTTTCATTCCTGCATACTAAACCTCTACAATACTGTCTTGACATATTTTCTCTAATTTAACCAGAGTTTCCTCTTTTCCTGATCTCTTTTAATTTCCATGCCCAAAATGAAATTTGAAGCACCGAGATCCTTCATGTCAAATTTAGAGGACAATTGATTTTTCACATCCTGGATAATCTCCTTGTTGTTTCCTATCAACAACATGTCATCCACATACAAGACCAAATAAATAAAATGATCACCAATTAATTTAAAATACACACAGTGATCCTCTTTTCTTCTTGTGAATCCAAGTCCCATCATATAAGTATCAAATTTTTTATATGACATCATTGGTGATTGTTTAAAACCATACAGGGATTTTTTCAGCTTGCATACCAGCTCCCTCTTTCCCTTCACAACATAACCTTTTGGTTGCTTCATATATATTTCTTCTTCCATATCCCCATGTAGGAATTTTGTCTTCACATCCATTTGTTCTATTTCAAAATCAAATGCAGCAGCAACAGATAATAGAAATCTTATGGAGGTTAACTTGGCAACAGGAGAAAAAATATCACCAAAATCAATTCCCTCAACCTAGGAATAACCCTTTGCTACTAACCGAGCTTTGTATTTCTACACTTTTCCTTCTACATTTAGCTTCTTTTTAAATACCCATTTTCTACCCATGGGCTTTCTTCCAGTTGGCAACTCCACTAGATCCCAAGCCTCATTCTTATCCAAATATGCCATTTATTCTTCCATGGCCATTTTCCAGATATTTTGATCCTCTTAATCCATTTCCTCCCTGACAGTTCTAGGATCATCATCAGTAATAGACAAAGAAAAATTTGAACAGAAATCAAATGGACTATACATTTTTGATAGACTTCTTTCTCGATTCGATCTCCTCAGTATTGGAGTATGAGGATCTTCTACTTCTGATTCATGTTCTTTTGTAGAGTCTGATTCATCATCCTTTAAATCAAACTCTATCTTCTCTAGTTCTTCCTTACTTGGTATGACTTCCTATTTAACAACATCCTTCATTTCTCTAAATACCACATCTTGGTTATACACTACCTTCTTAGTTTCTGGGTTCCAAAGCTTATAACCTTTGGGACCATCTTTATATCCAATAAAGATACATTTTTCAGCCTTCTTATCCATCTTACTCCTGTTTTCCTTTGGAACATGAACATATGCATCATAGCCAAATACCTTAAGATGTGTGAGAGAAGGTTCCTTACCATTCCATACCTCTTGTGGAGTCTTGTCATTCAACGCTGATGAGAGTGATATGTTGACCAAATAACATGCATTACCCACTGCCTCTGCCCAAAATTCTTTCCCTAACCTGGCACCACTAAGCATTCACCTTGTTTTTTCCATCAACATCCTGTTCATCCTTTCTGCAACTCCATTCTGTTAAGGTGTATATGGACTAGTCTTCTACCTTGATAGACTTCACTTCTTACAGAATTCTTCAAATTCATTCCCATAGAACTCTCTGCCATTATCTATCCTCAACACCTTAATTCATTTCTCTGTTTGACTCTCAACAAGAGCCTTAAACTCTTTAAACCTGTCAAAGACTTCAGATTTATTCCTGAGGAAATATATCCAAGTTTTCCTTGAGAAGTCATCTATAAATGAGACATAGTACATAGATTTTCCCAATGATGGGACTAACACAGGTCCAAAAATATCACTGTGAACTAGTTGTAAAATTCCTTCTTCCCTTGTTGCACCAGAGGGGAATCTTACCCGATTTTTCTTCCCATATAGACAATGTTCATAGAAATCAAAATCCAGAGAGCATTTAGACATACCTTCAACCATACCTTTATCATGTAGTAGTCGAAGACCCTTCTCTCTGATATGCCCCAGTCTTTGATGCCACAACATAACCTTTTCTCTAGAGACTGTAGGAGTTCTTTCTTCTTCAACTTTAATATCAGGAACAATGGAGTTATTACACCCATCATTAATAGTGATTCCTAGCATATTATATAGAGTTCCAAACCAAACTCCCCTCATCAACACCATTGCTCCTCAAACCATCCTACAGGTTCCATTTTCAAATATTGTCTTTACCCCTGCATCTTCACTTTTGCTTACAGAAATCAAATTTTTGGCCATACCTGGGATGTGCAGAACACCAAGCAGTGTTCTAATCCTTCCATCTATGAGCCTCAACTTGACCCTTCCTCTTCCTATGATTCTGGTTGTTGAATCATTACCTAAGAAAACATTACCTCCATCATACATTTCATATTCGCAGAACCACTCCCTATGGGGAGTCATATGAAATGATGCACCAGAGTCAATCAACCATGCCTCATGATTTTCATGTGTGCTTCAAGAGGCAAGGTACACATCCCCTCCTTCTTCCTTGGAGGTCTTTTCTTCTGTAGAAGAAGATTCTTCAGATCCCTTCTTTTTCTCAAATTTGGATCTACACTGCTTCTTGTAGTGCGCTTCTTTCCCACATCTCCAACATACCCTTATAAAATTTTCAGGAGATTTAGATCTACCCTTAGACTTAGATCTCCCACTTGAGGAATTAAATCTGTTTTTTTCCTAGGAACATCCTCTTGCAAATAATGCGTTTGTGCTATGTCCTTCCATATTCTTCCATCTCATCTCCTCTGACAACAAAGATGAGACCACTTCCTCAAACTTCAAGAAAGTTGTATTACTACCTATGGCCAAAACCAGACTATCCCACGAGTTTGGTAAAGAACACAACATACCGATACATTTATCTTCATCTAAAATTTTAATCTCAACAGATATTAATTGACTTACCACAGTATTTAAGGCGTTCAAATTCTTTGCCACTGAGTCTCCATCTCTCATCCTGAGGTTATACAGCTTCTTTCTCAGGAATAGTTTATTTACCAGGGACTTAGACTGATACAACTTCCCCTACTTTTCCCATAAATCCTTGGTTGTAGCTTCCTCTGACATATTCAGCAATACTGAATTGGAGAGACACAGTTGGATTTTTCTCTTTGCCTTTCTATCCAACTTTTTCCAATCATCTGCAGAGGTTCCTGTAGCTGCAATACCTGGATCTACCATGATCCACTGATCTTTGTCCACAAACAGATCTTCTATCTTAAACTTCCACAGCTCAAAACTTTTCCCATTAAACTTCTTTATCTCCATCTTCAAATTGCTTACCATTTCTTTTCACCTGAAAAGCAATACCATAGATCTCCCACTGTAACAAGCCTTATCACAATCCCGAGCCAAACCCTTGACCACAAAGGCATCCCCCTGAATCCAATAAAGCTCTGATATGAAATGTAAATTCTAACCTTGTACAATATCTACTGCAAACAGATATTCAAAAAATAACAGAAAAGATACAATGGCAAATACAAACATTACAGAGATATTTTTCCCCTAGAAACCCAAACTGGAAAAACCAGTGTATTCTATATTCGTTCATTGTGTTACAATGTTTACAATACAAAATACATATAGGAGAAAAAAACATCCAAAACCCTAACCCAATGACCTGGATTATTCCAAAACCCTAATTGCTTAACTAGAAATAGAAAACCACCGACAAAGAAACCATGTGCCGAAAAAACACCTAAAAATAATGCGGTCCCGAAAATGCGGTCACGATGCCAAAAAAAAAAAAATCGGGGGCATTGCCCCCGAACCCTTGCATGCCCAACGAAGATGCTCGGACACTACTACTCGTGCAAAGAATATAACACATAATCAAAAAGAGAGGGGGTATGGATAAGGATGGGGTGGAGAGAGAGAGTGAGACTGATTGTGAGAGGAGAGATAGTGAGAGGGAGGGGGAGAGAGAGAGGGAGGGAGGGAGGAGAGGGTGGAGAGAGAGTGAGACTGATTATGAGAAGAAGGGGGGAGATAGAGGCAAGGGGGGGTACATAGATAGAAATAAATTAATGGGGGATAGAAAGTGTGTGTGAGAGAATGTGGGAGGAAGAGAGAGGTAGGCAAAGAGGGGAGGTAGAGAGTGTTGGAAATACTAAAACAACTGAGAGGGGGGGGTGAATCAGTTGTTTATGAGCTTAAACAAATTTATACCTTTTAAAATATTATTAATCTTCCTTCAAGTGATCATCAACAATATACAACATNTTTTTCAGTTCTGTACATCATTTACAATTGAGCACCAACTCAATGTGAGGCTTCTACCTCTGTTTTACAAGCTACAACTTGTTTGAGAGCAGCAACTCTCTGGTTTCTCTAGCACCCACTAGAAGGAAGCACCAACTCCCTGAATGTTCCAGCACCAACTAGATGGAAGAACCAACTTCCAGTTACACAGGCTCCAACCTGCATAATAGAGAACACTAGTTCTCCCTTGCACCTCCCTACCACCCTGGTTTCTCTGGCTGCAACCAGATGGAAGCTACAACTTCCTGTGTTCAAGATTCCACTTGAACCTCTGAGGACATCAGTCCTCCTGAGAACCTCCCAACCTCCCTAGAATATGAATGGCTAAATAAACATTCAACTTTGCAGATAAATCAAGTCTTACCAATCTTTCATTGTTCTGTAAATCTGGTCTTCTGCACACTGTTCTGCAGTTGTACTCTTCCTCTATCTATTCAGTAGGTATGCTCTGCATCAACTCATGCTCTCATTTTGCTCTTCTTCAACTCTCTGTTTTTATGCTCTGCAATTCATCTCTCCCTTCACATATGCTCAATCACCTCCTGTGCCTCCTCTTCTTCTCTATTCTTATAGTTTCATTCTTTTTCACTTACAGAACAACCAACCCGACATAGTCTGGTTCATTTTCTTTTATACACTCAAACATGATAGTTCAACTTCCCAACTTCTTGGGCAAAAATGATGACAACTGTCCAGAAAACCGAAACGCCAACTGAGCGACAACTAATTTGCAATCATGAGTCTGTTTCACTAACGGATTTGTAACTGAAAGGTTAATCTGTGATAAAGAACATTAACCCTTGGATTACATTCAAGTTTTATCCACACCGTTGGATATGTGGCAAGAAAATCTAGATGGTCAGTATCTATGCTCTCAGATCTACAGTTGGGATTCGATTCTAGAGCCCCCTTGCCATTCTATCTTTAAGCGAAGGGGGGGGGGTTTGGAATTGAGCACGCATCTCTCGAGCAGTCAGGATTAAAGCGCTTAGATCAACTACGCTCAAGTGATTCCGGACCCCCCTTGCCTTTTTGTATTTAATACGTGAATGGTGGAGTATTGACAAAGGGCCCCACTCCTGTTGTGTCACCTTTTGTGTCATTCTCCACCTGACCGTGCAACCAAGCTCGGCTCCTCCTTGTCCTCTGACATCTGTCCATCTCCCGGTGATGTGACCAAGAGCTGTGACCACAGCCTTATGTCTCTCCATATTGCGATTCGTGAAACTCCGACACGAGACATAATCAACGGTCTAGATTCATTCTCGATTCAATGGATGTGATTGCATCGCAACATTGCATATCACAAAATCGGGGTTCTTGAGGTCAAGTGACTTTGTCATTTCAAAGTCTCGATCCTCGATACTCTGATGAAGAAAATCAACGGTCCAGATCTCATTCTTGCTTTAACGGACGCGACTAAATCACGAAATTGCATATCGCAATTTCGGGGTTCTTGTTGTCAAGTGAAATGGACATTTCAAAGTCCCAATCCCTGATTCTTCAATGAAGCCTCCTGTCGAGCTTCTCCTGGTGGCGCTCGATCGCTGCCATGCGTCCTTCCAAATGGACGGTCCCGATTTTGTCGAGATTTCGAGACTTTCAATGTCCTGGTTCTCAGGACCTTGAGAACTTTGATCTCCCGATGGCTGATATCCCAATGACAACTCCTCGTGTCCAGACTTCTCTTCTTTCTCCCGAGGCTTATCTCCCTCGCATCTTCTACAGATCTGATGACTGTCAACGACCCTGCACCAAATCTAATGGCTCCCACTGCATTCGATCACTCACTGCTTGCGATCATTCACCTCTTTGAACTTGTCTTCTGTTTGCCTATCATCTTCATTGTTGCCATCAATGACAAGCATTCGCTGTCTGTTCAATGAATTTGCCAACAATCTAGCCCTTTGGAATTGATGGCAACACAAGCACCCACTTGCATTCAAACTCAACTCTCCTCTGCATTCGGCCATTCAGACTCAACTCTGTTCCCTAAACATTTCGAGACCCACTTGCATTCAAACTCAACTCTCCTCTGCATTCGTCCATTCAGACTCGACTCCTTTCTCCCCCTTTGACATCAATGTCAAAGAAGAACCAATATTCCCCTGATCTGTTGCAAAAACATACTCCCCCTGTCGACTATAAGTATCTTGGGAATTCATCATATATTCAATAAGTACTCCCCCTGACCAGGTGAACAGATTAGGCACTTGAGATTATAACCCCCAAATTTTGACGAGGGTATCCAAAAGGGGTCGCTTCTAATGGTTTAGTAAAGATATCAACAATCTGTTCTTTGGAAGGAATATAATTCAGCTGAACAATTCTGTTTGTAACTTGTTCTCGAAGAAAATGATACTTGATTGGAATATGCTTAGTCTTGGAATGAAGAACATGATTCTTGGAGACACTAATGGCACTTATGTTATCACAATGAATTGGAATAGGATTAGTGTAAGTTACCTTCAAATCTGCAAGAGTTTGTATCATCCATAAAATTTGTGTGCAACAAGTAGCAACAACAATGTATTCTGCCTCTGTAGTGGATAATGAAATAGATCCTTTCTTCTTACTAAGCCATGCCACTAATGAGTCACCCAAAAAGAATGCTCCTCCACCGGTGCTTTTTCTCTCATCAACACAGTTTGCCCAGTCTGCATCTGAATAAGCAATTAACTAAAAATTATGATTTCTAGGATACCACAAACCATAAGTCATTGTTCCCTTCAAGTATTTAAATATTCTTTTGACAGCTACCAAATGAGTTTCTTTAGGAGCAGACTGAAAATGACCAACCATTCCAACAACTTGCATTATATCAGGACGAGATGTTGTGATGTACAGAAGACTGCCTATCATAGAGAGATATGTTCTTTGATCAACATCAGGTGAGATATCATCTTTTCTCAGCTTGCAACCAACCACCATAGGTGTGTTGACTGTAGAAGAATCTTCCATCTGAAATTTCTTCAACATTTCTTTCAAATATGTTTCTTGAGAAATGAAAATTCCTGTAGAGCTTTGTTTTACTTGTAAGCCAAGAAAATATGATAGTTCCCCTATCATGGACATTTCAAATTATGTTTGCATAGAATTAGCAAACCACTGAACAGATGATTCATTAGTACAGCCAAAAATAATATCATCTACATAAACCAAAACAACTAGTAAATCATCACCTTCAATCTTAATGTAAAGGTTAATGTCAACAATACCTTTCTTGAACCCTTTTTCTTGTAGAAATTTGTCTAGTCTGTAATACCAAGCTCGTGGTGCTTGTTTTAGTCCATATAAGGCCTTCTACAGCTTACAAACATAATTAGGATTGTCTATCAATGAGAATCCTTCAGGTTGTTCCATATATACTTCTTCCTCTAGATCTCCATTAAAAAACGTTAACTTAATATCCATCTGATAAACTTTGAAAATCTTATGACAAGAATAAGAGAGAAACATTATGATAGCTTCTAATCTTGCCACTGGTGCAAAAGTTTCATCAAAGTCCTGACCTTCCACTTGTGCATATCCCTTACAGACAAATCTGGCTTTATTTCTAACAACTTGTCCTTTTTCATTCATTTTATTCTTGAATACCCATTTGGAACCTATTACATTCTTATTTTCAGGTCTAGGAACAAGCTCCCAAGTATTGTTCTTCTCAATTTGATCCAGCTCTTCATTCATTGCTCTAATCCAATCTTCTTCCTGACTAGCTTCCTCAAAATTTGTAGGTTCAGTCATAGATAAAAAGGCAACATGAGATTGTTCTAAGTCCCTATTCAGTTTCCTTCTAGTCTGAACTCCTTCATTTATATCTCCAATTATCTGATTTTCAGGATGATTCTTTCTAATAATTCTGAGGGAGATTTTGCTTCTTTCTATTGACTTGTATCAGTTTGAATGTTTGTATCATCATCTGATCTAGACTCTTCTCTTTCTGATCCTTGGACCTGTTCATCTTCATCTTCAACTGTATCTTATGTTCTTGGTTCATTACTGCTTATATTTCTGACTGGAATTTCTTCATCAACTTTTACATCTATACAGTCAACTAGTTTATGCAGTC